>CALNXK010000142.1:495000-610000 GCA_942486035.1 Porites lobata | reverse complement strand
AGGTGAGAACTGCAACAAGAATAAACGCCACCACTCTTCGTTCATTGCAGTCTCTCTCCGGCCAAGGCAATCTATGCCGGATTAATGCGCTAATCGACTCTACGAAAAGTGAAACCAGACGTCAAAAGTTGCTGAGTCTGCGTGCTGTTTTGGAAGAGCTGCTTGCCCCGGTATTTACAAAGTACAGCACAGCTAAAAACGAGCAAAGTCTTCCAAGCGGTGTTATATTGTTTGACAGGGCATTTGAGCTATTTAGCTCTTACGGAAACAGTATCTCAAAGCAAGAGTTTCGTGATGAAATTCTGGGCGCAGAAACCGGGCTAGGAGTTTTGATTTATTCATACCAATCTGAACGACGTTTTATTATTTTGAATAATGAAAAACTTGATGTTTGTGAGCTGCTAAAAGTTATTCATGAAGAGGATGAGTGGGAAGATGTTGTACCTCAGGAGATCGATTCCGTTTTAACAGCTCAAGACCTATCATCTGCACTTGAAAGCATGGAGACTGAGTACGACAGATCGATCGCAAAACTACTTGTTTGCACTGGAAAATCTCGGTCAGAAATATACGACCTCGGTCTGAAACCAGACAGAGTCGTAAAACTGTTGCGAGATGTCAAGGAAAGAATAGCGGCCTATGAAAATACCACCATCGCAGCAAATGACATGGTAGAACTTAGGTACAAAGGCAAACAAGCCAACCTTGAACAACAGATTAATGAAGCAGAGAAAACTCTCGAGTCGATACGCGGAAAGTGGACAGATGCTCGTATTGGGGATCTAGAGGAAAAGATCATCACACTCAAAGAGTCACTAGAGAGAACTGTTTCAACACTGGAGCGACGAACAAAACAAGCGCAAAAACGATTCAATCAAGCTGTCAGGAGAACTGCTCGTCGCCTTGTACCCCAACAAAGATTAACAAGGCGAAGCCTATACTAGGTGCAGGCAGAAAACGAGAACTGGATTCAGAAGATGAAGAGTGGCTCCTGAAATGCATTGAAGATAAGGCTACAATTCACGGAAGGCGGCATGAATCTGTTCTCTACACACATCAGCGGGTGAAGACAAGGGATCGTCTCAATATAGCCAATTATCGCCGATACAAGCAAGGAAAAAGGCTCCTTCGATCAGTGTCAAGCGTCGCTACCAGAGCAAGACCAACAAATAAAAGATCACAGCAAGCCAAGCGGCATATAGGGAAGGGCCTGTGGTGCAGCAAGAAACCCCCTAAGACGGAAGACCACGGAAACGAGTGCACGCATCACCAATGGAAACACGTGAAGCTTGCTAAGGAAGATTTTTTCTCTGCAACTAATGGAGACGCAAGCCTCTGCATAAGTATGGATGACAAAGCCTATTTACGACCTGAAACATCAGAGGGAGCAAAGGGCGCAAGGCAGCAAACGATTCTGCAACCATCTGACGAGACCCTGGCAAGAGCCCGCAGTGCACGACTATCCAGAAGCGTCAGTATACATAACACCATCAGCGTTCAGACTCATCCGTAAAAAGACAGGTAGTAGATGATAAGGTCACCCTAATTGCAGACACTGATGACAGCATTGTTGTAGTGGAGCCGAAGGCCTACGTGCCAACCCATGCAACCACTTGGGCATCGAATAGCATGAGGCTTCGATGGGAGAAGCCAAATCTTCACGAAGCACGCAACCTTCCGCCATGAAACTATACGAATTGCTCAGAGGAACTTCGAGAGATGTGCGCTAGAATTCATGACGCTGCATTCTATTTTATTGACACTACCACGGACGCTGACATGCAGTCAGTAACTGAAGCCAGCGATTGTAGTTTTAGAAGGTATGAAGGGCTGCGTTTGCATTCTTTGAAGCAGCAGGTTACATCTGCAAAAGAAAATTGGGGCGGAGAAATGGAAGACAATGACAGAGATTTGGGAGTCAGTGTTTATGAGAAGGCAAACGCTCTCTTAGAGAACATTGAGAAAGCCGAATCTGAAATGTGGAAAGTCAAAAGCAAAGAGTTTGAAAATACACTTAAACGTGTGGTTATGCAATGTAATGACATTTTGAGGCACATTGCTTCTTTTCAACTGCCACCTGTGTATCCCTGGATGCTGGAACTCACTGACGGCGGTCCTGGAGTTGGCGTATCAAGTGCCGAATGTAGGTGGCGTTTACTTGAAAAGGCAAGAATCCATAACAGCGACAAAGTGCTTCGAATTCACCGAGCAAGAGAGGATTCGGGCCAAAACGAAGCGGAAAGGCTCAATGCTTGCATAGGAGACGCTCTATGTGATGGAGGAAACCTCAAGTGGCAGATCTACAAGCCGCTTCATGGTTTGTCTGTGGATGAGATTAGTTCTCTTACAAATTCAGAGCTTGAAACCCAGAGGAAAGCAAACATGGAAAAAAATGCTTGGGCTGTAGCAGAAGAAGTAGTTCGTCGTGTTGATGATGCTCCGGCACCACGGGGATACATGTCGGCAATGATGGTGGATAAGCCAGAGGAAATGGTTTTCTATAACCGCGATTTTATGAAGCAGTATCACGATGCTCCGAACAATAAGAAAAACACTGTTCCAGGTCATGGATATTTTGCTAAACTAGCTTCATTTGAAGAGGAGCACTGCGAGAAAGGGGAACTGTACATGGAGTACAGAAGAATGTCTTGTCAAGAGAAAAACGGCGAGCTATGCGAATACTGTCGAGCAACTGATTTTTTAAGTCCTACTTCCGCTACACCTACTCCACGACCCTATCTCGATTACAGCAAACTTCCTGACTTTCACTACCTACCAGGTACGAAAACACCAACGACTGGCCGCAAACCTGATGATTATCAGCCTAGAGCTCAAATAAAACAGATGTTCCAAGAGGGTACGCTCAAAGCCGGGGATAAAAATGCAATCAAAGATTTTTCTGAAAAATATATTGTTTCAGAAAAGCTAGTTGCATACTATATTGATCATCTGACTGACATTGAACTAAGAAAAGATAAGCGGCGAACAGAGAATGACAGAAAGAGTACAGCAAGAAAGGAATACAATGACATTGACTGGGAAGATCTTTATCACAAAAACCAATTGTCAACCCTAAGAGTAGGTGAACTTGAACTGTATATTAATCATCACAATATTCTATTTAAAGGGAAGAAAGATGAGAAAGTGAGGGTTGTGAAGGCTCATATTGGCAGTAAGCATTCCGCTAGCCTCTGACTCAAATCCAGAGTTTGACAGTGACAGTGACAGCGACAGGGTAGAGGGCATTGTTGGATCTTCTAGTAACTCTTCAGAGCTTAATGACTCAGGAGATCAGGCAGCGGATAGACAACAGCTGGAACAAGAAACCATACCTGAGTCAAGTACGTCACGATACGGACGGAAAAGGACACGAGTACTCAGAGAAAATTTTGTACCATGGAATAATATACATGTAGAAACCCAGTAACCTTGTAAAACTAGTACCTGCACCGAAATAAAAGAAACAAGTTGAAAAGAAAAAACTTAGTCTGTTAAAGAAAAATGGAAAATAACATCACAAAAATTCCCATTAAAAATTCTGGAAAAGGTGTGTGACCCTCCCCTTGAATAGCTGAAAAAGAGGGTATGGCCCCCCCCCTTTAGTGCTCCCTTTCACTGATGACCCCCCCTCTGAGGCCCCAGCCCTCCCCCCCCCCCCAAGAAAAAACGTACCTTCCCTAGACCGGAGACAAAGCTCAGAGTTGTAACTTTGCTCGGTGTTTGTGTTGTCCCTACAGATTGGTGTATTTAGCGACTTCATATCACACTATGACTATGAAGAGGCGTTTGATTTTACTCTGTCGCTATAATTCCAAAGATAACCGGTCAAACTTTCATCTTTTTTTCGTTATTTGTGTATGAGTACAATACGATGTTTGGTGATGTTGAGGAATTAGCCTTTTCTTTTGAGTCAAAAACATGAACTTTCTTCATTATTGGTGCTGGAACAAAGTGGAGCAATGACGAATGGCGATGATCTATTCTAGTAAGAAGGATATGAAGGCTACTGAGACCACAGAAAACCATTTTATTTGTTCTTTGTTTGTGTAGGGTACCGGTCAAAGAGGTTAAACCACGATAATGGCTAAAAACTTGGAAAATACCTCTTTCTCATTTTTCGTCAAAATAGGCTTACAAATGATGTATGGCGATATTCTTGATAAAAACAAGCCTTTTTAGCGTATAAAGATATCGATTTTACAAAGTCGCCTTGTTAGATTTTTGCAATGGGGTTAACCCACGACTTTTTCAAAAAATTGAAAATTTTCTCTCTTCGTATATTTTTCGTCAAAAAGGGCCAAACAATGATGTTTGTTGATATTTAAGATATAAATCAAGGCTTTTCGGGCTATAAAGATATCGTTTATACAAATTTGCCATTTCTTAATATAAAACAAGCCGATTCAGTATAAAACGAAATCGAGTTTACAAAGTTGCCACATTGGATTTTTGCAAGGGCCATGGGTTAACCCATGCCTTTGGTCAAAAAATTGGCAAATTCAACATTCTTCATTCTTCATTTTTTTTTGTCAAAATCGGCCTAGAAATGATGTTTGGTGCTATTCTTGATACAAATTAAACCTTTACAAGGTATATAGATATCTTTTTAAAGAAGTCCCCACATTAGATTTTTGCAAAAAAAATTGAGAAATTGGTCACTTTATTTTTGGTCCTAAAAATGTGTGTTAAGATTCTTTATATAAATTAAACATGTGTGAATTAAACCTTTCCAGGGTATAAAGAAACCGATTTTACACAGTTGTCATATTGGATTTTTGCACAGGGGATAGTTTTAACCCGTGATTTGCTTTTAAAAAAATGGAAAATTCGTCACTCCTCATTATTCTTTGTGTCAAAATAAGCCTAGAAATGATGTTTGGTGATATTATTGATATACAAATTAAATCTTTACAGGGTATATAGATATCAATCTTAAAAAAGTCGCCACAATGAATTTTTGCAAAGGGGTTAACCCATGATTTTGGTAAAAAAAAAAAGGGGGAAATTCATGCTCTTCATTTTTTATGTCAAAATACGCTCAAAAATGATGTTTGGTGATATTCGTAATACAAAAGTCTTTCCAGGTTATATCATCGACCGATCTGCAAAATTCTCAGTCAATAATTGCTTATTGAGTATAGGGAGAAGAAGAAGAAGAAGAATTTATTAATTTCTATTGCGCATGTAAAAAATTTGCAACTGTTGTCAAAAAAAAAGGTTTCTTACAGACTCTCAACCTGAGTTACATGTTCTAAGTATGTTCTAAAAAAAGGTTCTTACAAAAATGTACTATTTATATTTTTTCTTCAATGAAATGAAATACTTGTCGCAATTAATCATCGACTTGCCCTACAGTTCAACTGTCGTGGCCATTTTTGACTTTTTCGTTAGTCACCTAAAAAAACTGGCCGTTGCGGTTGTAGAGAGGGGGCCGTTGTGGAGAGGTGGTCGTTATGTCTAGGTTCGATGGTACTTATGAGGTGACTCCCGGGTTCAAAACTTGCACAAACATTTATGTGTCTTAAGAAATAGCATCATCACAGTTTTCAAAGTGTTAAACCTCTGCGTCGTGCAAAGCAATGTACGCCTGTTATAGGTGTCTCAGAGTTGCTTGTCACTTTCTCTAATACCAAAATTAACTGTGATGCTGAAAAATGTTTCTACCGTCGCTTGTCTTAAACTCAGATCTGCCTTAATGAACCTAACAAAAGAGCTTCACTGCATTTCATTTTTTATAAAAAAAATACAGTACTGAGCAGATCTAATTGCGAGATAACAGCATTCTGCTCCGGCCCTGCGTTTTACTGGAAAACGGCTGCATGGGAGACTAAGGCCCGGTTCAGACGCCGTTCCACTCATGTGCCGAACCTAACTGAGTTTGGTTCGACTTTGGAGCGACATTGGCGCGACATCTGATTCAGATGGCGCACCGTGTGTCGAACCTAATCTTTATTTCATGTAGGGACTTATGGGAAGATTTATAAATTATCATAATGTATGCATTTGATTCGGCACATGAGAAGAACGCCGTATGAATCACCTGCCGCTCCAATGTCGAATAATGCGACAGACCCTGTCGAACTTAACGTTTTTGCCGCACCAAATTAAAACTGCCGTACCAAACTGATTCAGACGCCGCTCTTTTGCCGTACTTAATACCTCAGTTAGGTTCGGCACATGAGTGGAGCGGCGTCTGAACCGGGCCTAAGCTCCCTCCATTCTGTCACGTGGTTGTTGCAAATTTAGCCTGGTGGCTCTGAGGAAGAAAATGAGCTCGCATAGAATTGTGGGAAGTGCTAAGGAGGAACTGGTAATTCAGTCTTCTCTGAGTGGTATCCGGGTCCAATATGAAAGAGTCTTTTTGATGGCACGTACAATGATGTGAAATTAGAAGCGCTGTTAATCCTTTAACTGAGGGGGTTTTGACCTCATATCTGAAAGATCAATTTCCTAATTGCGGTATGAAAATAATTGAACCACCCGAATTGAGCTGCTTTTACATTATCGACATCTTACAGTAGATTGGTACAACTTTTTTAATCACAGATTAGTGACCTTGCAGATTACACATAGATTTTCACAAATCATGGTAAGGGGAAGCGCGAAGAGCCGCGTATTATTGGAATAAAATAAAAAACTAAGAATCCCATTAAGAAAAAACCCTCACATTATTATCTAACTACATATATCTCGGGGTTTTAAAATCTGATTCTTACACAAGAACTCTTATGTCTCTCCAATACTACTTCGTCAAATACCCTCTCATAATTTTGTGTTTTAGAGATCTTCGAGCACGCGTACCGCCGCGGAAAAGGATTTTCGAAAGGAGAAAGAAAACAACGTCTGTGTACAGGCTTTTAAATGCATTTTAAAACGATGTAATGGTATCAGCGCTGTTTTAAAAATATATCGTCTTCATTTTGCCGGTGGATACTTATCTTCTAAACATATACCCGTAAATGATGATTCGCTAACCGTGAATAAAATTTTATCTGGAAACGAAGTATCTTTCTGTAATCTCCATTTCACCCTCCCGGTCTTACCTCATGCGATAAGAAGAATATTTTATTACAAACCTGGCATACGTGCACAAAATGCAATCATTAATATTACAAAAATTTACAAGTATTTTGAGTTAAAATTTGCTGTTTACGCGTCACTGCAAACTAAACTAGCAAAGGAAATAATTACAGCCGGATAATTTATAGACATAATTCACATTATTTTATTATCATTGGGAAATTTAAAAACGCGAAGTTGTGCGTGACAATTTATTCAAAAATATAGTAAAACAGCAAAATGCTATTAATAATAATCCTCATATAGTTAAAGAACCCAGACAGATAGAACTCCAGCATTTTGAACTTCCTCTTCGCGTGTAAATTTAGGTCAAGATTTTATCAAGTAACGAAGAAAGATACATTGTTAAATAGATTTTCAACTAATTAAAAATAATTGTTCGCGTGTCAGAATATTCAAAATTAGGGTTAGCTATTGAGAATCGATCAAATATCAACTAAAGAGTAAGCAATTTCTTTCCTTTTAACTGAACTTGAAACTTATTAAACTTCTTTTAACATTCAAGACCAAATGTTGTAGAGTTGAGCTATACATGAAACCACCGCTAGCCAATGAGAACGAACTCTTTTGTTGAGATGTAGGTTGGGGACGTGTTTATTGAATTTTTGCTCAAAATAGGAAACAAATCCTAACTGACATTTCTCTTGACAGACCAAACATCACTATTCGGTAAGAGAATCAAATAATCGAAAAATTTGATTTGTCTTCCTTATCAATGCGGGTTTTAATTACTACTTTTGTCGTAATTTTATTACAAAAAGCTCTTTTTCGTCGGTATCGGTAGATCGACTTAGGGTGTTTTCAAGGGCAGGGCGAAATTGAACGCATTCGATCTTTCGCTTGATAAACTATACACAACTTGCAAGTTCAAACTCTCAAGTCTCTCGAACTTTATCTACGGTATTTCAAATTTCCTTTAATTCTCAGCCGTGATTAGGCTCATTTTGATTTACACTGATTTTGCGGAAAGACATCCTTGAACCTAGTCGAGGAAGTGTCGGTCAAATACAACAGCTGGCGTTTTGAAAAAAAAAATTGAAATCAACTATTGCTTATTACCAAATAGCGTTTCTATTGGTTAGCATATAATTTGCAAACCCCCTTCTAACTAAATTCTCAACTCTCTGCGATGCTCTGACCAAAACAGTTCGGCTATTCTTGAGGGGACGCTCACATTGTGCTTTCTACTTTCAGGCAAATGAGCATGACAAGTCGTCCCGCACTGAGCTCCAACAGCGGCCAGCTAAAGTTTGTTCCCTTCTAATTACCCTCTTTAAAATCTACAATTGTGCCATACCTCAAGCGCCATTCAGCAGGGGAAACCAGATCGAGTTAAACACGAGACGATGGATCTAAGAAAAAATATAAATTTATTGCTGATTTTCCTCGCCGTTGCCTCGATGAGATTACACGCTTCTCAAGTGAAATTAAGAGGCCGACAATTTATGACTTACAAACTAAAATCTGGTGAAAACTCCAGACAGACGGTCGTTAAATTGCGATTCCAAACCATTCATCCAAACGGTCTATTTTTGTATTCCAAAGGAGCTAAAACTGATGAGTACCTTCAGCTTGACCTCTTTCATGGACAAGTGCGGTAAGTGTGTTGTTAATTTTTATACGTTCGCTGTGTGAGAAGATCTTGCTAACTTGTAAACAGTTGTAAAAACCATCTACTGGGCCAAGCTTGAAGATGTGAGAACAACTGAAAAGAAGCCTATTGTTTTGATTTGGTATTTCATTGAACGCATCTTTTTCTTAACCGACATGTAATATAAGGTCTGTTGAAAAGGAAACACTGCGTCTCATTTTCCTTTCATTGGCAGTTAATGGCAATTCAGTCGCCAAAGAAAAGGTTATGCTTCTTTTTTTTAGTTTCTTAAGGTTGTTGTTCCTAGCCATCTCTCTTTTTTTTCTCTTAATTTTTATTTGGGTGTATTTCAGATCTGCATGGAAAGAATGTATAATACTGTACATAAAAGCAAAGCGATAAATATCTAGATCGGTTTTTAAAATATATAATAAGATTACTTTGTTTTCAAAACAAAAATAAGCGAAGGGATCCTAAGGAATGTTTTTGATAAATTATGAGATTTTAAGGAAATGAGCTGTGTTTATGGCTAACTGAGGAAATTTTATGAAAAAACGTTTTTAAAACTTATAAATATCCGTTCCTTAATGGGCGAATTTTTTTACTGCCAATGAAATATTTGTTGACCTTGATTTCTCGTATTCTTTAACTATTTACATACAATGATAAACATTTTGTGTCATAGGGGAAATTTGTTGTTAAATTTGGCGAGAACTCTGTCGAAATCAGAAATATTTCTTCGACCACTTATTTTTAAAGAAATCGTTTAATCAGACTCCGCATTATTGTTCCCTGCAGTTTTGGAGACTGAATAACCTTCTTTTGTCTCTCAAAATTTTAAACCATGCAATGAATCACACAAAATTAAACTTTGGCAAGATTGTGTCCTCCTTGAAAGAAACCGAAAAGAACTGTGTAGTTATTCGGATCGATGCAGTTTTTTCTGTAAAACGACTTTGTTTAATTCTTTTGAATATGTATTCCTTATTTTTGTGCATTTTTTTGTGTACCTCTCCGCTTAAGCAACAATGGTAATTACCATGCGCCAAGTTCTTTTTTGCGAAAAAAATCTTACTTATTTGCTCGCTATTGAAACAAATCGCATACATTTTATTGCAGTTTCCATACACTGCATGTTTTTATACTGATCCTTTTAGAGATCAATTCCCTTCTTTTTTTTCTGCGGAAAATATATACGTGGCCTTAATGGCTTTATCTGCAACACCGTAGGAGGGCCATACAAATCAATTTTCCCTTTCACCCATGTTTGAAACACCGCCTGAATCGATCAGATTTGTCTGCTTATTTTTTTATTCCTTAAATCAGTGCCGCAAAAACCTACATTTTTCATTCGGATCGTCAAAAAGTTAGTTTAAGGTACTTCCATTGTACTATATGCTATGTGAAACAAAGTACAAATTGAATTAGCTTACACGTAAATGCTACCAAAGATATATCACTGATATCTTGCCCTTTACTGTCGCTTTTAAGTATCTTTAATGAAATTCTTGCCCAAAGCCTCACCACTGAAACCATCCAGACCACCAAAAGATTTCGGCAAAATTATTTTGATTAACATTTTAATTTGCAAAGGCTGTTCCTGTGATTTTGATTCATATCTAATATTATAGTACAGTACAAAGGCACTCCCCCTTTTGTAGTCTTTAGATAAAAAATGATTTGGGTAATGCCACAACGTCGACATTTTTTAAAAATTTTGTAAACTCAATCTAACTCGTGCGTTCATATTTGCATCAACGCGGGAAAGATTTTTATCCGTAGCAAGGAGTAACACTTTCGTCGCTTAAAGCCGGAGGGCTAGAATTAGAATAAGACTGAAGCGCTGGCAAATATGGCTGTATAGTAATTGTAGCCCTATATCTATAGTTCTGCCAAGAGTACAGCTACAGTAGCTTCTTCGAACAG
Source organism: Porites lobata (assembly GCA_942486035.1). NCBI lineage: Eukaryota > Metazoa > Cnidaria > Anthozoa > Scleractinia > Poritidae > Porites > Porites lobata. The sequence goes on along the minus strand of CALNXK010000142.1, from coordinate 599,403 downwards.
TTGTTGGCGAAGAGAAGCAACCGACAGCAATGGGCCAAATTGATTAAAAAGAATATGCCTTGCACTTTTACTTTCCCAAATTCAGACGCTGGAATGGTTACTTTTTTATTCACTAGAAACAAGCGGACTATTGATGGATACAGGCTCTTACAAATTCTGGGTGACATTCGTTGTATGAGAAACGCTTTGAGAGCTTCATGGTTTAGAGGAAGATTAAAAATGTCTTTAAAAGATTAAAATGTATACTTTTTATTCTCTAGTTATCAAGGATATATCGGAGGCATCCACAAACATGGAAAGGTGAAAATATTAGACGCAAATAAGAAGCTGAACGACGGCGAATGGCACAATGTCACCTTAGTACAACGTGGAAGAACTGCTATTCTTGAGGTGGATAAGTTGCGAAGACCAAAAATCGTTCAAACAGACTACCAAGATCTTCACCTCGACGGCAACATTTTCATTGGTGGAATGAGGTCTTCCGACTATAAGATCCACCGTCCTGAGAGCCGTAATTTTAGCGGGTGCATTGAAGACCTTACATTCCGTGGTGCAAACCTGATCAGAAAGGCTGAAATCAAACGTCCAGAAGTCAGTGTGTACGGGAATGTGGCATTTAAGTGCGAGGAACTCGATTATAGGGTAGTAACACTTCCGAATCCGAACACAGGCTATCGAGTGACTGTACGTAAGTTACACGCAGACAACGACACATTTTCAACGAGTTTTTACTTTCGTTCATACATCAAACAAGGCCTTCTGTTGTCACGAAGCGCGATTAAGGTCAAGTTAAACTTGCGATTGTCACATGGCACTTTGATTTATAATCTTATGGCTCCAAATGGATCAAGGACAACATTAAAACTGGGTTCTGAACTTGACAATGGAGAATGGCATAAAGTCAACGCTAGTGTCAGAGGGCGAGAAGTTCGCTTGCAACTCGACGAGAAATTCCGGACAGAACCTTTGAACCAATCACGGCCTTTAATGCTTGACTTCGCAAATAAATCTCGCCTGAAAATATTTCTTGGTGCCTTTGAAGAGAGGGATTTTCCCGGCTTCGTTGGGTGCGTTTACAACTTACAGATAGACAGTCATAGGATTACAGTGAATAATCTCAAGACTAAAAGCGGCAAACACACTAATAAATATTTGCGAAACACTTGCCGCCTACAGAATCGCTGCCAGCCGAATCCGTGTAAAAACCGAGGCATATGTACACAGACTTGGGACAGGTTTTACTGTAATTGTAAATACACCGTATTTAAAGGGGAACGATGCGATATTTCCATTTACAAGGCCACATGCGAATATTACAAAGCCATGGGGTTAAAGAAAAGTGCTTTGTGTTTGCTTGACTCAGTAGGTGGTGGAACGCCATATACAGCATATTGTAATTTAACCCGGGATGCCGCAAAAACGACAATACGTCACGATAAAATGACTAAAACGAGGGTAGGAGATGGGATGATGAAAGGATCTGATTATCTACATGAAATAACGTACTCCATTAAAATGGAACAAATTGAACAACTAATTAGGAAAAGCGACAAATGTCGCCAACATATTAGGTTTCATTGCTTCTTTTCTAAGCTTCTAAATTCGCCCAATGGGCCTCCTCACGCGTTGTGGCTGTCACGTAACTCGGAGAGACAAAACTATTGGGGCGGAGCAGAACCCGAAAGTGAAAAATGCGCATGCGGAATGCCTGACCCGCCAACTTGTGTGAGTACCGCTAAATTTTGCAATTGTGACAACAAGGCCAAAATATGGCAAGTGGATGAAGGATATTTGACAGATAAAAAAACTCTTCCCGTCACTGCTCTGGAATTTAACTCCAAAAGCGAGAGATCTGACTTCACAGTAGGTCCACTGGAATGTTGGGGAGGCTTAGATAAAGATAAAATTTCGATGATGCAACCCCAGCAGAGTGGAATGGCGACTGATAATTCATTAGAGAAACGTTGTCCGACTGATCCGAAACCAGCGGAACCTACCAGCGCCACGACTTCTCTTAGCTCCATCAATAAAGTTTCCACACCGAAAACTTGTCCAACAGTTGACGGCAATTTCCATGACGCGTGCACAACATCCCCAACCTCCACGCCAAATGTTACCATGACAACTCCCTATCCTAAAACGCCTGCAAAAGAAATACAAACCTCACCACAGCCAAAAGAATTCACTGTAGATAACGGAACCGGAGAATTGTCTACCATCGCTATCGTAATGATTTCCGGCGCTTTAGTAGTTATTGTTCTACTATCCATGAAATTAGGTCTTCCTCGCGTTATAATGTGTGTTCGAACGCACAGTAAGCGTGGCGAGTACATTGTCCCACCGACCGGCTCTGGTGGATATCCAGCAAGATTATTTCCGCTGGTAGCCAAACGTGCGTCAATACGGGGGAAGCAGTTAACACAGTACAGCGTAAATGACAAACATGTAGAGGGCAACACAACAAGTGGAATCAATTCATACTGGGTGTGAATTTCTTGAACACTCTCCATAGAGTCAGAAAACCTTTGAAAGCCACCTCTAGTCAGAACCGGTTAACACGCGGTTCTAAGTTTGACCGGTTAAATGAGCGCATCAATTGCGTAGGATAGAGAAACATTAAACAGGCTTCATGTAGACAAGCTAAAGAGACAATTACAATTTACCTTAAAAAAGTCAATCCCAATTCAACTTTCTGTCATTCAAGAGTGAGTTGAAACTCCTTATAATATCAACATGTGGTCCAGAATACAGGTGATGGGAATAGGCAAATGGATGAGCCAAACGATGTTAAGAATTTTTCTCCTTTTGGCTGGGACCAGCAAGCAAATTCCGTACACACGGAAATAACAACTTAAAATCAATAAAGTTGCCAAGTTTTAAAGCGATTTGTTGAAAACTAACGAGGATATAGCACCGAAAATTCCACGAATGTTACAGACGTTTTGATGGTGGGGCGTAACTGCTCTTGCCACCACGATACAAACGTCTGTAAAGGATCGACTCTATGGGGAAATACCTTTTGCTTCCTTTGCACCTAGCACCTTTAAACTTGGTAAGGTACCTTAATTCAAGGCCCTCTTTCCAGGGCAGTGTTGATGGATATTCGCTCACTGCTCTTTAACAAAAGTTGAAAACAAAAACCATGCAAGGGTCTACTATGCAGAACACCAAGAGAGAATAAGGGACACTAAGGGATCCATAGAATGTGTCCCTATTAACGGGGTGTCCTTATCAGATATTCTGAATTTAAGGTTTAAAATCCTCTTAAAGGGGCGGATCTAGCGGTCGAGGCCCGTAGCACTATGGCCTTTAGGCCACCTTCATCTTAAACTCTTGATGAAGGGACCTTCCACGTACCAAGACTTATTTGAAGATATGCCTTAGTTAATATTAAGGTCAAAGGTTTTCCCTCTTTCAAATTTTCTCCTTCGTTTTAAACTAATCGTTTACTGCCTATTTTAGCTTATATTTCCGGTTCATCTTTTTTGTAAAACTACGAATCAATGTTCATAAACCCTTTGAGAAAAATTTCACGCAGCTGATAAAAGCAATGTAAGACGTGTAACGTCAATGACTCGCGTCGTTTTTCTAAGATGGTTCATCATAACCAAGAGAGAATCATTCTCTCATCATGTTATATCGGAATTAATTTTATAATGTGATACAAGTTCGAAAATAGTTAAAAATGAGCCACGCTAATTTTAAAAGCTTTATGTACAAAATACAGCTAAGAAGAATTGAATTAAAGCCAACATTTTGGCAACACGTCTGTGAAAAGATAGTTGTTATGGTCTCTTATGAAAACTTTTTTCCCTTAGAAAAATCGATCTGTGAAGTGAGGAGTGATATTATATTGCTGGTTTTCACTATCACGCCTTCAAAAATAAAACTGGAGTCATTCAAAATCTCACCAAGAATCTCAGAGATCGTAGTATATTGATATGAAAACAATTTTACCTCTGCAGATTTTTCATACACGAGAAATGCAAAGAAATTAAGGTTTTACCCAAATTTATGCAATTAAGTATGAGGGGCGCAGTGTTGGCATGACCCTGGGGGACGCAGTGTTGGGATTATCCGGATTCGTGTGAACAGGGCCTTAAACCGCCTCTGGAGGCCGGTTTCGGTGGCCGGATTCACCTTTTTTCGTGTGAACGGGATGCCGATTCGTGTCAAAAAAGTTTGCGGTCTCAAAAATATCTTTAATCTTTAATCTTTAATCACAGTTCGTAACCATACATAACTGATACAAATGAACTAATACTAACATATACAATCGAACAAAAATACAAAAATGGTTAACAGGACGGTAATAGGGGGAAACCAAATTCCCATGCTAAGACATACCTTCCAAAAAAGAAAAAAGAAAAAAAAGAAAAAAAATAATTAATTAATATATAAACATATATTAAAAGACTATAAATTAGACTATAAATTATAAACCTAGATGCCTAATAATAATGATGCATAAACTTATATTAAAGACACTATGCCTAATATTTTAAGGTAAATTATGAGCGAAGGTACTTAATCAGTGAAACTTTAAAAGACTGAAGGCTAGGGGATGACATTACTTCAGAAGGCAAAGAGTTCCAATCATTAATATATCAATGAAAAAATGAATATTTAAAATAATTTGTACGGGCAACTTTAGGCCTTATTTTATACTCATGCTTACTTCTAGTTCGAGTTATTCCAATAATATCAAAGTAATGATGGCAATTGATATCACAGTAACCAAATATAATCTTATACGTTTGCACTAGGCTAAGATATTTCCGTCTCAGTTCTAAAGAGTCCCATTTTAACTCTAAAAGTCTTTCAGGATATTCTTTGTCGGGGCCACATATTAGTCGGGACGCTCTTCTCTGAATTGCTTCGATTGCCTTGGTGTGTTTCGGGTTTCGCGCCTGTGGACATAGCCTAAGAGCCTGTTTACATGGAAGTGGGGAACCCCAGGTAGGTGGGTAATTTACCCGGGGGCACCTCCTGCGAATCTAGTTAGGCGAAGCTAAATAAATAAATAAACAGAATACAATCTTTATACAGTCTTGGTGGGGGGTGCGCCGCCCGGTCCTCAAAATCCTGACCCGATTTCAGACCAAAACATGTAAATTTTACACTCCCGTTTTCACACTAGAACTCTAAAATCCATACTCGTTTTCAGACCTGGCCATTAGGCAGAAATTATGTTATCATTACTTAGACTAGAGGGCAAACCAAAAATTATTCAAATCCATTCCGAATTCGCATATGTCTCTTTCTTTCTTACTCATTTGGAATTGAAACGATAAACACTTTCATACACTGATCCGTAGTTCCCTCGAAAACCATACCCGATTCCAGACCAAAATGCGCAAAGTGTATACCCGTTTTCAGACAAAAACGGCGCAAAAACCCTACCCGATGGGGCGGCACATACCTATATGGCTTACATGAGGGGGTGCCCCCCCCGGGGAGGTAACCCGCCTGTCCATATCATTTCTCATTTTAGTTTGATCACGTTTAAATGATAGGTGGGGTGACCAGCCACATGTTACATCACCTATCTGGGGTCCCTCACCTCTATGTAAACGGGGCCTGAGAGACAATAATATGGCTGAGCCATAACAAGTAATAACCGCGAGTTTTGCTTACAACTGAGAACAATACTGATTCTCATAAAAGGACTCTCGATCTTCCTATTTCCTAAAAATATGGCAAGAACGGCAAAAATATGGTAAATCAAATGCTTTTTGAGAACATCTGCCTAACTAATCATCCCTTTACTTCTGAATTTGTCGAGTCTGTTAAAGGCAAGAAGTTGACACCGATGGAGCTAAGCATGTTTAATAAATTTGGAAATATTTTCAATTAAACTCATCGCTAATGATGAGCTTGGGAGCAGGTGCCTTAAAGGTTAGTGGGGAGCCAAATGCAATAAGCAGAGAGGAGGTATCCATGGCAACCCTGGAAGAGGGAGCCACCCGGCACCTTCACACTGACTAGATTCAGTACAGATACTTACCTAAGAGAATATTTACCTGAGAAAGTAATTACGAAACCACCAGGCAGGAAGCGAGGAGAGGGAGCAAGAATCCGTTATAATGATTCGCAAGAAGGCAAAAATTGATCCGCTACGATCAGCAAGCAAAGCTACAATGCAGTGCAACTCTAGCAAAAGAGCACACATTAGAGGCCCTGCAATTCCCCGAGGGCCGCCCCGTAGGTCGCGTACTGGAGTGGGCAAAGACCTCTGGCCAACTCGCTCGAGTTTAACTTTGCCTAAATGATATTTAGCCACATTGAATAATTATTATAAACAGACCACCCTTCTCGATCTGCATAATTCTTCATATTCAACCTCACCCAATAATTGCAATAAGGAAGCGGGTGCGCTAGACTGGCTTCACTAAAGTGTATTTTAATTTCTTAATTATGACGACCAAGAAGACTTCAAGTTTTCAAAGAGAATCCTAGCGTTTTTGTTGTCTGCGAGTAAACCACAGTCGACGCATACATTAGGTAGTTTAAGCAACAACCACAGTCACCGACGTCTACGAAAACGTCACTTACAAAGGGAATTCGCGCTGCTTCAAACTTGATCGCGCTTATTCCATCTCGTTCAATTCTTAAATTGCCGGCAATTTTTCTGGAGTTGAATTCTCAAAGCTATATAGAAAGTTCAGGAAAAGAAAAAAATAATGTCGTTGTCTTGAGTTCATCAGACTCCACTAAACGTGAAATTACGCATTTTCACGTCGTTAGTTAAGATTTGCAAAGCCCAACAATGACAAGCGACACATAAACCAGCGCAACACAGTTTGCATTAATATGTTCTGTTACTTGGGAACAAGTTAGGAAGCGACCAATAGTATTTTCGCATTACCTTTTTTGAAGCACGTAAATAATGACGTACACAGCATTTGTTTGAAAGGCCTTGAACCAACACCTTCTCCAGCCAAATCATTTTTCTCGGAAACAAGGGAAGGAGGTAAGATTGGTGTCTTTGAAAAAAATTTTCTTTGTGGACTCTTTTTTCGTCACTTGTTTTAATATACCACCTTTTTTCTGGAGAAGATTTCTACGAGAACAGATGAATTTAATAGTGCGCTTAAAGCTTCGAATTTATCAGTAAGTACGTAATTCAAACTCTTAAGGCCGGATTTCGTGCTTTGAATTCATGACAAAAGGACCTTAGGAAACTACGACGGCGACGGCCGCGGGAGCGTAAAAACAAAACAAAACAATAGGTTTAATGAGCAAAACAACAACTCTGCAAGTGTATCACGCCTTTTTGTAAAATATATTTGCCGTTCCTGTACAACTACAGTGTACGACGCGAAAAGACCAGATTTTAAGTTTACTTGAGAACGGGAACGGTAAGGCGAATAAATTCTACCATCTTTGTCTGAAGTCGGGCGCGTTCTGTGCGTTCCCCTCTCTCCAGCTCCCACCTAAATTCCCTTTTAGCTTCTTTTAAGTAACAGGGTGACTTCGGATAATCGCAAAATAGTTAGAAAGGATGCGAGGTGTATTTTTCAGTGAAGTTTTCATGGACGTCGCCGTTGTCGGATGGTAAGGTTCCTAATGCGTATTAAACATTCTTCAAGATTAGTTGTGGAAAGTTGAGACTGACTGAAGTAATCTTCTGTCTATAAAGTCACGGTGATTTCTCGATCACTAATTAATCAGGAAAACATCAACCAACAAGACTAGAATCAAACCTGAAACAATATCCAGTCGCGAACTTAACAGTGAATGCTAAGAACAGTACATAAACAATGATGCGATTAAAAAAAGAAAAAAACCACAAACTGAAATTTAATCATGCACTCATAAAAAGGGATACAAGGACATCGGTGAAAAGACAGGTATTCCTAAAGGGGAGCTTCCTATAGATTTTTTGAAAAAACGTTTGCAATCCCGTGGTTGTGAGTCCTGACCTTTTTGTCTTGTCTAGAACTGGTAGATAAGACACAAGTTTTCGTTTCGTTCAGTTGAGCTGATTTAGTCGCTACGTTTAAGTAAAAGGCTGTCTTGAGAATTGGATTAAAAGATGCCGCTAAAGCTTGAATTTACACTACCAAAAAATTACTTGTTTATTCAGTTGACTTCAGGAAAACTATTTATGCTACCTTTCAAGCATAATCAGTGCTAGTCGTTTAATTTCACAGCTGCTGTAAAGGAGTTAGTGACAAGCCAGACTGACGCGCTTCCCACCAACATTTTTTCTTTCTTTACCTTTCTCAAGGTGCTTTTACCTCATGTCAAAATGTCATATTCTCCCTTTTTTGCTTTTAAAGCTTTTAAAAGGTTTGGAGGATTCTAGGAATTGACTGAGGAAATCGGTTTTATTTCGCCGCTTGTCTTCCATTGGAGGTTATAGAATTTGTTTTCTGTAAAGTGATTTACTGTGGATCCTTATCTTGGTTTGTTCAAAGTCTTAAGGTGGCTCCCTAGAGTAAATTGGCCGTGCACAACCTGAGCACTAATATGGTGCGAGCTTTAAAATCTGCGCGATGTCCACGCAAAAATAAAACAAACATGCATGGCCTCTCAGTTTCGAAATATTCCCCCTAAAACACTTTATTAACCTTCTGTTGAAGCTCATTGTGCCCAAAGTTTGGTTAGTTTAGGTCAAACATTTATGAGAGGAGACAATGTTACACCGGTTATATACAAGTCACTTTCGATCTCCATAAGAGTAACGTGTATGTATAAACGAAGCACAAAAGAATCAATTCTTTCGCTTTAAAAGTACACAAACGAAAAAATACTCGAAGAAAATGGTGAATGGAGAATTTACAAAGAAAACAAAAAAGTAAAGGACACTAACCCTGAAGGAAGCAGTGTTGCTGTTTCTAGCCTTTGGTTCACTGTCGGTGGTGAAGATCTGAAAGATCGAGCCAAGTCCCGAAAAAACACTGAAGATTGTCTTTACCGGCAGAGGTCCTCGGTCACCGTATTTCTCTTACACTTAATTTGATTTAAGAAATTCTAAAAGTGGCTTTGACGCAAGATCACGAGAAGAAGGAAGAGTACATTTTTTTGTTTTGCCAACTCTTTCACATTGTTTAGGAACCTTTCCATCGACGAACCAACATCCTTGTACGTTTTCTTGTTTCAAAAGTCCTTCAGCGCACAAGATGCACGAGAAAATGTTTTTGGACAACCAAAAAATAAGTTTTGAGTCACAGATTGACCCCTGACGAAAGCAATAGTTGTCCGTCGAGAACTACGGTCTTCTACGTGCAGCTGAGGAACCATCCAGTGTTAGGTATAAAATTGAATCCGCTCTCTCTCCTTTTTCAACTGGCGAGATATCACCGTAATAATACTAATATACGGCTTTAAGAATGGCTTTCGTAATTTTCTGAGAAACCACATGTTTTCAGTAGCTATGTGCATTATGCGCATGCTCGCGTGATGGCTCGCGCGCGTATTTTGCTCATTCGACCCGAACCACCCGTGTTTTTTCCGATTTTTGTGACGTCAGCGTAGTAAATTAACCGTGAATTTCTCGCGTTTCCTTCGGTAATTTGTTTTAAAAATGGCCTAATTTCTTAACAGTTGCAGTACCTATATACTGTCTTTTTTTGTTAAGATCTGTAAGAACTAAATTTCTCTATTAAGAAAAATTACAAATTTCAAAATATCGTCAAAACCGTCTTAATGACCTCATGTTTTTTACACTTTAAAATGTTAAGCTATATCGTTTATATAAAGTGGCAAAGTTTAAAGACATTTCACCGAGGGAAATAAGAAACATTCAGAAAAAATGATCAAAAATGACAAACTTACTACCTGTCTAAGGATGTGATGTTGCCATGGCAACGGCCTTAATCCAGTAAATAAAATTTGATAAAGGAACCTTCTTATATAGCGGTGAATCTCGTGAACAAAATCGCGGAGACAAAGTAACTAGCTTTTCCTCTGTAACGTATCCTAGATAGCTAGGGTTATTAGTAAATACTCTCGGGAGCCACCTTAAATTCTATTTTGTTGAATTTTAAGGATGAGTTTCCCTGCTTTCAGTCTATTATTGTATGTTTTACTACGACTGGATTATTTTTTCCGTAGTAATAAAATCGAGTAACTAACTTAGGTTTTCAAATTATTTCATATTATGAAGGATCATTTAATGTTCGGACAAGCTAGACTGAAAACCATGATGGTGCAATCACGAGTTGACTTCTTTTTGTCCACCATGTTGTTTGTTCTGATTTTATCGTTGATGACTGCTTCCTGCTCTGCTGTGGACAATAAAACACCAGACACCAAGGTAACTGCATTTATACCAAAATTAAACGTTATGGAACCTACACATTTTCTTAGGCTGTTTAAAATCTCAAGGTTACGAACTAATAAAAGTTACGTGGTATGATTTCATGTACTAAGTCAACGTCAATCGATATTTTAAAAACGGTCAGAAAATCTGTAAGTTAAACAAACTTGCAAATTAAGGAAAATCGCTCTGTCTACTCATTTGAATTAAACGCTATATAATTGTTTTGACGGATAAATTATTGAAAAAAATTAGTGTATTATATAATTATTAACATTTTTCTCTCTTTGGTAGCCTGCGTCATAACCGCTGGTTAAATCCGTCTGTGAAACAGCGCCGAAATGCTTGTTCTGGGCCCCCACCTGTGTACCAGGATTTAAGTATGCGCCGTGATTGGCCTGTTAAAAAAGCTTTTGTCGATTTGCCAATCAGGATGAAAGGAAATTCGAAACCTATTTCCGGTAATTCGTTGAGTCTTTTGGGGACCTGGGACAAGGATATCGGCGCTGCTTCTCAGACGTTACTAATTGAATGGTTACTATGTGGACATACATGACATGCGTCCCGGGAGCCCCTGGGCCACCTGGTCGAGATGGAGCCAAAGGAGACCTGGGTAGCCCGGGAAAAATGGGACCCAGGGACCACCTGGAGCTGACGGAAAGAAAGGAGCAAAGGGAGAGCCTGGGATCCAGGGCTCCGCCGGACAAAAAGGAGAGCGAGGGGACAAAGGCGACAGTGGATCGCCACTAGTGGCTTCACACATGAACTGGAAGGAGTGTGCTTGGAAAAAGGGAGACGGCAAAGATTCAGGATTGATATATGTAAGTGAGCAATATCCCTGTGCAATAATAATAATAATAATAATAATAATAATAATAATAAAATAAGGTTGATGAATTTCTCAAAACGAAGAATTCATCAATATAATTGACTTTCATGGTGCCAGAGATGATACCATTTTAAATGTTTTATTTCTTTCTTAATCTTTTTTTCTTTTCAGAACTGTGACTTTGTGAAGAAATACCCGGACACTTCCCTGCATGTCTATTATGCTGGTAACCTCAGGGTTGCCTTTTGTGACCGCTGCTGTAGTCGCTGGTATTTCACCTTCAATGGATCCGAGTGCAGCTCCCCTGGAACTATTGATGGAGCATTCTACATTCACACAGGCAGAAACCACAATCTTCACCGTCACCGCCACATTGAAGGTCACTGCAACAACATTCAGAAAGGAAAGGTGCGAGTAGCATTCTGGGTTGGAAAGTGCGTCAGAGGGGAACAGCTTGCTGACGCCGTCTCCGGTTGGCATTCAATGAATCGTATCTTCATTGAAGAAGTAGCAAAAGCTCAGCAGTGAGCTCTTGTCACGTGATCATCTGGACATTTCTAAAAAGCGTGTTAGACTTATGCTATGTAGTGAGGTAATAATGACTGTAAAGCAACAGTTGCTATAAAATCTGTATCTGTTAAAAAATAAAGCCCAGAAGAATTGAAACGTAATACTTTACTCTCATCTCTTGGGTCAATACCATACTTTCCGTCTGGAATTTCATAAATTAGGTCACATCATGAACAGTACACTGCTATATACTGCAACCTTCCAAAGAAATATGCTTTTAAGTTATTCGCCCATCTGATCATTATCCTATTACGCTTCCCACTCATTCAAAACCAGTGAGATGCAAATAAAACGTTGAGAATGAGGGCCTTAAATGTCAAGCTGAATTCTTCAATTTCGGGTCAAGGTTGAGATGAAAATTAAAACTACGTAACCTCGGTTAAAAAAAAATATATTTATATTTTATTAGACGATTCTCCCAAAGGGCAATCAAAGCATGATTAGTTTTAAATAAATTCGATTGCACACCAGTGTAACTCAACAGAAGAAAGACATCCTCCCACTGTTTAGGTTAGCCAGTAAAGTAATTTAACATGCGTAAGACTAAACCGTAATCCTTTCAATTAACACGCGTTCATAAGGATTTAAAAGCAATACCAACGAAATTGTGACACAGCTCCTTTAGAATAGCTGCCGGTAAGGATCGAGAATCGGCGGTCAGCGATCCATTTGGCGATTCCCTGATATTTTGCCCAAAGATACCCTTAGGTAGGTTATTTTCAAAATTCATATTCAAGATGTTTCAGAGATTTTGTTTATTTCTGAAATTCGCGAAAAATTTAAATTGAAGTCAAGGTTCAGTTTTTCCCTTGATCAAATGTCCAAAATAAGGTGAGGGGACGAGGTTTCGCCGTTGTCTTAAAATCCAACTGATCCCAACAGAAACAGAACTTCAAAACAATCATTCCTCTACGCAAGCAATGTTTCAAACTTTTAGATAAGACAATACTTTGATTTTTCAGGCCGTTTTGAAAACCCCTTCGGGACCGCTTTTAATGGCGGTAAAATGTAGCTAATGTTAATCATAATAAAAATGCTCCTGGTACCCCCGTCTCTAACTTTTTAACATCCCAGTGCTCTATTATAGATCTTAAAGATTTGCCACGAAAAGTGTCAAGGTCTAACTCACCTTTGTACCTTTGATACACCAGGGGAACCCAACGCCTGCTTTCTGTGAAATATCTGTTCGGAGAAGCTAATATTGCCTAGAATTTTCTATTGATTGAATACGGCTAATAATTTCTAGATGAGCGTTCTATTCAGGTACAATGTTCGAAGCCTATCTAAAAAATTGCCTGAGATTTTCTGAAGATTACTTTTTCATATCTTGCTTCCTATGTTAGGCTAACTTTCGTAGAAAAAGGAAACCTATCATTTTCGGATTCAAAAATGTGATGGAGAGAGGAATAAGAAAAATTTTATAGTGCAACTTTGAATGCATTTCTAGAGATCTAAAAGTACTCTGGATAGCCCAATAAGACTTTTCAATGCATTTAGGAGGAAACCATAGTTGGGTGCCCCTGATACAAGTCGCCGGAATAGCTTTGTTATGTGATGTTGTTAACGCACGATTGGCAAATTATCAACTTAGATATTTGCCGATAGGATTTCTAAATTAATTTTAATGTGAACGATTCTTTCTTGAACTGAAAAAAAGTCTAGTAATTTGCCAGAAAAGGTTTTTAGTACTTTTGGAAGCTACTGGAAGTCAGACCTGCACAATTTGCAAAGTCAGAATTAGCATCAGCGCCCTAGTTGTCAATACAGTCGTTCTTTCAAAAAGCCCGTTACTCGATCAAAAGAAGATTTTCTGTACACTCTGTCTTTTAGAATTCACAGGACGTTTTGAATTTGCTTAAAAGCAACAATTACATCGGTTTCGGATGTAAATAGTTTCAAGATAATTAGACAATGTAATCCGAACACAAACAAACCAGGTGACAAACAAAGACAACGCGATTTTTGTGCTAATTACTTCTCACAGGTCTCACAGCAACAGATACGAAACTCCAAAGGTTATGTTCACCTTATATCAGCTCAATGTTAGTTTCCACCATTGCAAAATGATCCCACTTCTGGGCCCTTCTGAAGCTTTTGATCGAATCCCTGGTCAGGGGACATGTGTTGAGTGTAGTTAAATTTCGTGGGTCGTGGGTAGTAGGTAGAGGTCGTGAGTCGTACTGTCGCAATTTGTAATGATCATCGCACTTTGTTATACCTGTCGAAATTTGTAATAAATCCATCGCACTTTGTATAATACCTGTCGCAATTTGTTTATGAAGTACCATGCGTATTTTGGCATTATATCAATGTTGACGAAGTAAGTTGAATCACTCTCAAAAAATTATTACAAAGTGTGATAGAATTATTACAAATCGCGACAGATTAGTTCACTACAAAGTGCGATGGACAGTTATTACAAATTGCGACAGCTTTTTTATTGCAAAGTGCGATACGGTTTATTACAAATTGCGACGGGTATTACAAAGTGCGATGATTATTACAAATTGCGACAGAACGACTGTTAGTCATGGGTGTGGGTGGGGGTAGATGTCGTGAGTCAGAGCTGTCCCATACTTTCTGCCAATTGCAGGTATAATTTACGTCTGTTTCGTTTATTTCGCGGCGATAGCTCCGGTATGGATAAAATCTTCATCGGCAACATGTCTTTTATACAGTTATGTTGTGAAAGGGGAGCCAAGTCCCACGTAGCTTAGGAAATATCAGGAAGAGGACGAAGAAGAGTCCGTGACGAAAAAGGCAATCAAGGAGTTGGAGATTTTCATTTCATAAATAGTTTACAACTTTTTTCTATCTATTTCTTTTTTTCAATTACTTTACTTTATCATTTTTTTTTCCTATACTTTTTTTTACCCACGAAAATTACCCACACGCACACCCACGACCCACGACCTCTACCCACGACCCACGACATTTAGCTACACTCACATGTGTTGCGTTTCGAACAGCAAGCTTGCCGGACAGGAAATTTACCAGAAAGTCACGCAACCGTGGGCAAAAGCACAGCCGGGGCTATAGCTTCGAAAGGGCAGGGAATGGGCAATATCTGAAATAAAGTGTATGTGAGCCAGAGCAGGTAAATATCTTTCTATAACATAATATTTGTGTTAATATTATCATCTTATATGTATTTGTATCTGTTTCTTTTATTTTCTCTTAACAGCCTGGTGGAGGGGGGGGAGGGGGAGGGGGGGGAAGGGTACTCCCTATATCGGCCTATTCGGAAGGCTACGCCCGAAAGGGGTACCTTTTCCAGGCTTCGGGTATATGAAAGGGTAGGGATTTCCCTAGTTGAAGTTTATGAAAGGGTAGTGAAATCTGTCATTCCGGTCTGCCGAAAGAGGCCCAGACGGGCTAGCAGATGAATCTAAGGCCTAAGAAAAGTCGAGAAAACGTTCTGGGTTTGTGATTTATTCAATTTTAGAAGGCAGTGCATGTACAGCAGTTAAAAGGGATGCACAGTCCTAATCTATTACATGAAAGCTGAACCAGTTATCAACATAAAGAAAATAAATGAAGGGGTTAATTTTTCTGTCAAAAATTGTATATAAAAGGGTTAGGGTTAGCCTAGCTGTAGCCGCACCCTTCCCCGTAACACGGCTAGTAAGGGATTGGACCCCTGGGCGAATCCTCCCTGTACGAAATTCTGTTAGGTAGCTGCCTGGGCTTTATTTTTTTTTCTCCCGGCAGTAACATCATTCTCCTTCTAGGCATGCACTTGCCAAGGCACAGGGCTGATTTTTGCATTCGGTTAGAACAGGAACACCATTTGTACATTAGAAAAAAATTATCTGTACATAAGTTTACAAGTGCCAAAGGTAACCTCCAAGACGGTTCTTCAAGTGGATAGCCGGAAATCCGAGTACAGTAAAAAAAAAAAAAACACTGTCACGTATGTTGCACTAATCTGGATAATGGCGACATTTTTACGGTTACGATTGATACATTAGGTGAAAAGAATCATGTGGCTGGGTAGGCACTTACTTTTCGAGGTAACTGCTAGCTTTTTATGAAAAACTGGCAAAGGGACGGCCACGAGAAAGGAAGACGCGCGCGAGATAAAGAGACTGTTTTTATCATTGACACCTGGGCGATGAAGTTTCTGGCGTGAAGTCACTGAGGGTCCTAAAAGGACTGGGATATCATGGCACTTATCGGTGGTGTATAGACGGAGGCAGGAAGAACTGCAATGGCAAACCTACTTCCACACAGCTGAACACCCTTGTACCCGAGGGAGTTCAGCTGTGCATCCATGCTCTGCTAGTGTTTTTTTTTTTTCAAAGGATATCCGCTTGAGAGAAATATCTCTCCAAAGTTCAAACAAAGTTTACAATCCACTAAGATATATTATTTACTAATGGATTTAGCAAAGAAGGGTTACAAGGTCTATTCGGAGGAAATTGTTCGCATATTGCCTTCATTCAAGACCCCTGTGATTTTTAACCAAGCCATTAGAAATGGAGAATGGATAGCAAAGCTTAAGCGTGGAGAATGGATACCGGTACATAAGAAGGATGATAAACAAAGGGATACAAACTATAGACCTATCACGGTGCTGCCATGCGTGAATAAAGTCTATGAAGTATTGCTGGGCCAACAAGTCAGTAAGTTTATGGATGACAGACTCAGGGATGCTATCACTGCCTATCGTGCAAAGAATAGCTGTGAGACCACGCTGATAAGGCTTACCGAAACATGGAGAGCAGAACTAGACGGCAAGAAAATTGTCGGTATGTTGTCATCGGATATGAGCAAGGCTTTTGACTCTCTCAGCCCTCAGTTGCTCATAAATAAACTGCAGGCCTACAATTTCTCCGATAAAGCCATACAGCTCATACGATCATATTTTCAGGGAAGAGAGAATATTTTCAGGGAAGTGGAATATTTTCCGGAACGATATGCCTAACATAATATCAGATGCCAACGTCTCGATGTATGCGGATGACCATCAGGTCTTTGTATCAAATGAAACAACGAAAAGCGTGGAGAAGTTACCGGTGGACAATGGAGAGAGGATGACTAAATGCTATCAAGATAATCTTTTAAAAGTCAATTGCGATAAATATCAAGCTATGGTTTTGGGAAATCCAAAAGGAGAAAGGACCGTTGATCTGGATATATGTGGTGAAAAAGTAGAACAGTCACAATCCATCAAGTTCCTAGGTGTAAACCTAGATGAAAACCTAAAATTTAGAGATCATATACGTAGCGTGTGTAAGAAAGTTGGCGGGATGATCGGAATATTAAGAAGGCTTAAAAATCTTATCCCAGTAAATGCCAAGTTACTTTTGTACAAATCAGCTATCATGCCACACCTTACCTATTGCCACCTAGTGTGGCATTTTTTGCACGGCATCTGATAGTCGTAAATTAGAGCGTCTACAAGAAAGAGCCTTAAGATTAGTGTATAATACTACTACCGAAAGTTATGACACCTTGCTGATAAGAGCTAAGTTAACTACTTTACAAAATAGGAGGTTGCAGGATATACTCATTTTGATGTTTAAAGTAAAAAACAAATTAACAACGAACCAAACTGCGGATATTTTTAATATCAACCAGGAGAATACTAATACTAATAGTAAGAGATATAACCTAAGAAATGCAGATTTTGTCTTACCTCGGTTTGAAACTGTTACTTAACGCCGAGCTAGCAGGAGGTCAAATCGCGCCAGTACAAAATTGCTCTTTCAGTTTTTATGCGTTTGAGCTGAAATTATAGAACGTTGCATTGTCTAGGTACCCTTGGTTTTAGAATTTTGAATTTGAACGTTTTTTGGCGGGAAAATGACGTCACAAGATTGACATCAATTATTAAATTGTAACTGATAGTGGCACAAATACGTAGATTAGAAAGACCATAAAGAGATGGAAGGTAATGTGAAAAAAGTTTTTAAAAACTTAATTGGTTGCAGAGTTATTAGTATAGGTAATAGCATGATTAGTAGTGATATTTGGCATAAATACCACGAGAGATATTTCGAAATTGTTATACGTAATTTCACGAGCCGTTAGGCGAGGGAAATTTGAGACAATTTTGAAATATCACGAGTGGTATTTATGCGAAATATCAAGTACAAATCATGCTATTAATTGTTTATACTACTACCTAGCTGGAAAAGGTTTGTAATTTTCACATGTAGGTATTTCAAATTAAGGTGAAATACCACTCCTCTAAGCCAATCAAATTGCTGAAATTTCTCCTGTAGTAGGATAAAGCTTTAAATTTTGAATTTCCCTCCATTTTGTTACTATTTTTAGAAAGGAAGCCAAACTTTAAAATGCTATATCTTATCAACCAATTTAGCTTTTGCAAAAAATTTTTCACTTTTCGTTTTGTCTTGTTACGGTCTTTCAAAAAAAGAAATTTTAGGCACTATCAGTTAAAATTTAATTTTTTTGTTTATCTTGTGACGCAATTTTCCTGCCAAAAAAACGTTTAAGTTCAAAATTCTAAAACCATAGGTACCTAGAAAATTTCATGTTCCACAATCCTGCTAAGTTTCAGCTCAAACGGATAAAAACTGAAAGAGCAGTTTAGTAGTGGCGCGATTTGCCCTCTTGCCAGCCCGGGGTGCTTATGGAAGACATTCTCTCAGATTTCTCGGACCACAATTGTGGTCAAAATTAAGCAAGGAGGAGAGAAATATTGGAACTTTGGCAACTTTAAGGACAATGATAAATAAGAAGGTTAACTGGACGTACGCATATTTACTTATTCATTTAGCGTCCGAGCTCCTGATATATGAATTTAGTTTTTATATTGTAAAATTAGAACTTAGCTTCAAAGTATTAAATAGTAAATTTAGAACTTAGTTTTAAAGTGTAAAAGAGTACTTAGCTTGAATAGTGTTAATTTCCTGCTTCTTTATATCTTTTATAGTATTTAATTAGTTTTTTTTAATGATGTAATTTAGTTTTAAAGGCGTCCCCAATTAGTGCCAATAGGCACTAGAACGATTAGACACTTAAATAAAGGTTATGTATGTATGTATCAGGAAGTTCACTCTGTTTTTAAAGAGGGATGGGATCGCAGAACAATAAAGAAAGCTTGTTGATTCAGACAAAAGCAAAAGAGCTACCTAGTGGCTAAATTTTGTAAACTACGTTCCACAAGCTTGACGCTGAGGGTGTTGCGAGGGAAATGTTACGTTCCCATGGGGTTAGTGGTGTACGCCTTTTAAGCGTCAGAACTTGACACCAGCACACAGGTTATCTTCCTTCCTTTAAATCAAATTGCTAGAGTGTGCCAGAGGGATCAGAAGATTCATCCCTGTACACTGGAAGGCACCCTACTTGTAGACTGCTTGCAGTCCGCCTTTTCTCTCAGATCTGTTGAGTTCCTAGACAACAGTGAGCGCGTAAGGGCAAAAACGCTTTTCCTTAACAAAGGGACTGGGTCTTATTGCTTACCCGAGAGGATTCTAAATCACAATATCAAAAAGGTAGAGCATCCCTCGTTTAAGATCAGACCATCAAACGTAACTGAGATCAGATTGCGTTACATAATACTGGTCTTGAATATCTTAACACAGTATACAATGCGCGAATTTATACTGTTATAACGTCCTGCGGTTCAAATTGGTCAGATACTATTATCAAGACAGTTCGGAACTGTCAAAACTAATGTGGATTCAAACTGAAGTGGGCAACAGCTTTGGGGGAATGTTATACTTAACAATTATTCCTCGAGCCTGAATGGGCTTTGAGTCAATAGCCAACTAGTTGGTCAAAAATATCGAGAAGACAAAAAATTTAGCCAGTTAAAGCTAGACTTTAATCCTTTTTTGCCGCGAAATCAAGCTCGCGCTTTTTGCTACTAGTGGGCTATAACATATAGCCTAGTAGTAGCTCAACCAATCAGAACGCAGCATTGATAATAGACCACTAGTTGGATTTTACTAATAAGCCTTAGCCTCTGTGGTTACTGCAAGCTAAATTGGCGCTTTGTAAGTTGTAGTAAATAAGCTAATATAACGTCGTATACTCAGTGCGTCTGTGGACTTCAGTTTACTGTTTCAGAGTTTAATTGGTTTGTCTAAAGAAAAATTTATGCTTTGAGAAAAAAAAAATGCGTGACTCAGTTATTCAGAAAAGTAATGTTTGCAACTTCGTCTTACCTTTTTTGTGAAGTACTCGCGATAATTATAATAAGTTCAATTTCACTGTACTTTAACTAGAAAATGTGTTTCAGGCAAAATATTAAATCATCGTTCCAGAACAAACCTTCTTCTAATCTTTACGGCCATTTAGTTCCAAAATCTTTGAGGAAATCTTAAGGTTTTGGAAATCGTCCCAGAAATCGGTCGGGCTACTTTGAAGCCCTTGCTGACACAAGGTGAAAATCACTTTTGTTTACATTGCCTTGACGATATCAAAAGCGGACTATCTACACGAAAATTTGACGCTAATAATAGCCTCCAAAAGTCCTGGATGTGTTTCCAATGAGCTCTTGGGTATTTCTAGTACTTCTATGAGTAGCAAAGTAAAAATTGCTGAGGGTGAATTTTATTTCTAATTTAATCGCATTGCAACTACAAGTTGTTTTTTTATCAATCGTGCGCTTTTCATTTTTTGCAGGTTTACATTGCAAAGACTTCTGATTACTTCGAAAGGAAACGTTCCGAGTTCGACCTTGAAACTTTGCATGGCTATTGTTCACTAAAGGTATTTTAGCACTGTGATGTAAAATAGATAGAAACTGAGGTACCAGAGACATTTTTATCCTAATAAAAATTAGCTGCATTTTGCCGCCATTGGAAACTGTCTCCGAAGGTGTTTTCAAAATTAATGGCTTGATAAATCATAGTACTTTCATATGTCAAAAAATTAAAACATTGGTTGTGAAGAGGAATGATTGCTTTGAAACACTGTTTATTTTGGGGTCAACTGATTCAAGACTTCGGAGGAGCTTCGTCCTATGGGTATTTGATCAAGCGAAAAACCGCACTTTGGTCGCACTTGGACCGCAGTTTTAGTTTTTCGTAAATTTCAGAAATAAACAAAGTCGCTGAAACTTTCGAATATGATTTTTGAAAATAATGTACCTGAGGGTATCTTGGGGCAAAATATCAGGGATTCGCCAAATGGGTCGCTGACCGCCGATTCTCGATCCCTAGGTTTTACAGGCAGCCACTCTTAAACACTGAAGTTTAGAAACAAAAAATAGGGTTATAGGGTAGCCCCATAAAAGCCCGACCCACGAATACGACACTCAGAAGTGACAACAAAATATTTCAGGTCTGGAAAGTGCTAATTTTTTTTAATTATACCTGGTTTTTGGCCCTTCTTAATGGAAAAGCAAAATCTCACCTTAAAAAGAAATTCTGGAACGCAACAGATTCCAGTTGACACAAAGCGCGATCTTAAAAGATGCCAGAAGTGAAGCTTTCCTCGTTAGGCTGGAAATTAAGGATCAGTTTTATTGTTAGCGCCACCGACTGCAAAGCCATTTCTCCAATTCACCCTATTTTGCAATGCCATTGGTCTCCCTAATACAACCCTTAACAACATTCTTCAAAGAAAAGAAATCCTACAACCTCCAATTTGACTTCATGCTGATCTGGTAACATAAACAACAGAGGGTTTTATTGCTTGCTTGGAAACTGCACAAAAAAATGCATCCAAGCGCAGTAAAACATTTAAATTTAGACCAACCCTACACCCCTAGAATTCAACCAGGCTACCCCTAAAGCATACCAGCTGATAGCCCTGTGCCTTTGCAACAAGCTGACGCCCAGCTAGACAGCAGCCCTATCAATGGGCTACTTTCGATATATAAGAATTTAGCACGATAGCGAGTCTCAGAGGACACAAACAACGAAATTGAATAAACATGAACAAAGTAACATGGTTTGTTTGTTTCCTCTAAGACTCACTATCATGCTGAATTTTAATACATGGAAAATGTCTATTTGAAGGAGGCACTGAGCCCAGGGAAACAGGGATAAGCAGCAGTCGAAATTTCAGCAAAGCCACAGTCCAGCACAAATTAAAAACCAGGCTAGCTCTTCAGAACAACCCCACCCCTCTGGAATTTAAGCAGGCTACCTTAAATGCATACCAGCTGATAGCCCTGTGCCTGTGCAACAAGTTGACGCCCATTTTGACGGAAGGCCCACAAAAAGGTTGCTAGCTCAATGGGGGCCGGCCTGTTACCCCCTCGAGCATCGTCTTAAAGTATTTCCACTGATTTTTGGTTGGCAATCCTCGTGTCCAGTCCCTATGCGGGACTGGTCTTTTTTGTGACGTATTCGGAACAAACGTCCAGAAGAGTCCCCACGTCCCTTGGAATAAGTGAGCCCTTCACGAATTGGCCGCGCTTAATAATAAGGCCTAGACACTAACTTTCCCCCATCCTTGTTTCGTCAATATCTTTGATTTCGCCACTCTATTTCCCTCAGAAATTTACTAAACAACAAAAATCACCCATAGATGCTGAATTTTCTTTATCATCTATCCGATAATTTCTGAGGGCTATATAAAAAGAATCGCATTGAGATTCCGGGATGAATAATTTATTATTAATATTTTTTAGTTTGCCGTGTTTATTTCTCTTATCCTCTCAATCAAGTATGCGTTTCGGTAATTCAAAACTTGCCCATTGAAAAGTCTGAATTCACAGCTAGCTGACCTCGCGGTCTTGACGTTGCGTATGCCTGAGTCCTCAAAAATCCAAGTGAACTAACTGTGTTCTTCTATACAACATAATAATTGTATGAAATTATCCATTCAAGACTCGACCTCGTGTCATAGTGTGTGTTCACTCGAGCGAAATGCGGGGAATGTGTATCTGCAAGTTTCAAATGTCAACTTTAGCGAGCAGTTAAATGATAGAAAAGCTAACGCCTTTGCCCAAGCTAACAGCGCTCGCGTATGCTCTGGTTGAGTCGCCTAGACCGAGTAGAACCGATTAGCGTTCCAAGGTGTTTATATGGAGGAAAGATGGCACAGTTAGGAGGGTGACCCTACCATCACAAAAGGGTCATGTAACGGTTCACAAATCTAGAAAGGGAATGCATGAAAAGTTGGTACCCCAGTGTTGAACAGGTAGGCGGGTGACCATTTTACCCGGAACAAATTTTCTTCTTATCAACGGGGGTTGTTAACCATTTCCACGTGATTGAAAAGTCCTTGGGACAGTACTGCAATATTCATAATTTTCTGCCATTTCTCGATTCCCTCTTAAAACAGTGCATCCTTTTCGAAATTTTCTTGCACTTCTCCCTCCCCCTACCCTATACAAAGTTGAAACTCTGCAAAAATTCTGGATACACGCTTCCAACATTGTTTGTGGGGTGAGGGGAGGGGTTGGACGTGTGTGAATTAGAAAACGCCCCAGAAATGCAAAAGTGTCCCAAGACTTTTGTTCATGATTGTAGAGTCTGGAGAAATTTAAGCACGCTAATGGCCCCCACAATTTGTTAGTAAAATCCTTTGCTGTGTAGCTTTAGTTTACAATTGATATTTTTTTAAGAACAGCCATTTTACCGAAATTATTCGACATTGCATTCTCATACAAACACAGTAATTTCTCACACGTTTGCCTACTGGTCAATTCAAGATGGCGTCAAAAACCATGATAAGGTCTACTCAGGACTGGTTAATTTTGCCTCGGAATCACGTTCACTATTTCTTCAAATCAGTTGTATTTACTGCAAATTGACCGCGAAAGCATGAAACTGGTATCAAAAATTGTTTTGGAGTAATGGACCACGAATCTCCGTGTGAAACATTCCAACCGGGAAAACAGTACTACCTTTTCAGACTTCCCGTTGCACCAGGAAATTTTCCACTAAAAAGACACAAAAAGTCGTGTTCCATTTACTCTTCAACCAGATTTTCTATTACAAAATGCATATAAATGTAAGTCAGTAAAGGTAAATGCAGACACAACAAATTAACAGACCGTCTGTTAATTTGCAGTGCCCCATTTTACTGTCTAAAATCATACGACCATACCTAAATGTACAAGTTCATTTTAAGAATATGACAATGAACAATTAATTATAAATGGCCAAGTATTCCAAATTTCTATTTAAAATGTTACTTAGATCTTAAAGAGCAGGTAATAAAATATACAGCATAGTGTGTAGTTTTGTCTTCTTGTATCGGAGAACATGAGCGTCAACCAGAACGAAAGTCGGAATTGGACAGTTCTAGTCCACTTTGAAGATCGATGTTTCTAAATCATTATAGACATCAATACCATCAGAACACCTTGCAAAGATATAACAATGTTTTCTGGGCATTGCAACATGATGAAAATGCCGAATATGCTTCACACTGATTGCTGTTCAGCGATAAATCAGTCAGGCGGCAGAGGGGGCACTGGGACAAAGTATGAAGAACCCAGTTGTTCTTGGTTGTGTCCCCACGCGTTCACCAGAACGTCATCAAACTCTAGAATCAAAACAACGAGGCTTTTTTGATTTTACATTTACGCCAGGTTGAAGGTGAGTGAGAAATAAATCTTTTTAGGAGTTTCCAGCCCCGCAGCGTCTTTCACTTTGAAAATATAGCATTTGGAAGTTGCCAGTTTTCATAACACGGTGCTATTGCCTCGGCAGTGATGTCTGAAGTAAAGCTCTCTCTTATGATTTTCAGCTGTTTAAATATTTCAAGCAGTACAAAATGCATTTATGGGCATGTACGTTAGCTCCCAAGCAAAAAGACCAAAAAGAAAGCGTTTTTATCGCGAGAGTGAAAACCAATGTCTTTGTTAAAGTGTTCATTTCCGGTCGCCTTGCATTGTGTCCTGTATTGGTAAACCAGCATGTCATGTCTCCTACCCTGCGAGCAGTGGTTTCTCCATGTCTCCATACCGTGATAAGTTCTATAAAATTGCGTGAAAATTTTTGAAAGATAACTAAACAACGATACGCCGCACATACTAGAGACTTGAATATTTATGAGTCTCCTGTAACAATTCATTTTCTTGGCTTCTTTGGGTTAGGGGATTCAAATTTATTTTTACATTGCGTGACAATGAAAACACTCTATTACTTCTCACTGACTTCTGCCGAGAAAAGAAAATGAGTCTCGTTTCCCGTTTTTTTCCTGTACCTTTTGAAATCAAACTTTGATCCATTTTAGATCGATAGAGCCTTTTAGGCGATGAGAGAGTAGAAAAAGATTCCAGAAGGAAAGACTCGGTAATTACAATTTCAAGTTGCTTACCGCGATACGCAGAAGTCAGAGATATAACTGAAGACGTTATAGTACACAGTCAGGTTTCAGTAGAATTACAAACTAAATTAACAATAATTAACTGATCAGCTCCTCGTTGAAAATCACCGCGGATAAAAATTATACATTTGAATGAGTTTGCAGTATACCGGTTTGACGATGTCCATGAAATATAATAGAGAGTTTCATCGTTGATGCCAGGTTTGTAGAGACATAATTAGATTAGTTCTGAATTGTTTGGTGGGAAAACGAGTACGGGTTTTCGATGAGTAGAGGAGTAAAGCTAAAAATCTGCTGAAAATCAAGAAAGCTGTTATTAGCTGTGCGCCTTAAGATCAAAGGCTCAAGATCAAATTGCCTTGAACGAAGTAATCTTTTCAATCTGATGTCTTGAACCAAAGCAACCGATGTCAAAAACATTTTCCTAAATGGGCTTTAAGGGATAAGTTTCGACAAATACTGATTCTTTATTTAGGGTATTTAGAGAGCGGAAAGAAAAGTAGCGGCATGGGACATTTCTAGGATTGAACGCTTAAAAAAATTTACAAATTTGACAGTCTCAAGTTTCTTAACTCTTCGTCAAACGTTAACGCCTGAGAATGATCCGGATTTAGCTCGAGACAGTCAATCTACTGGTGGTTACTGAGAGAATATTTGAAGTTAAATTTAGAATACACAACTTATACGAATGTCGCCATCGAGAAAATGTTTTCTACTTTAACTGAAAGAAATAACATTTTAAAAACTCGAGGCACTTATCCACATTTTTAACATGCGTTGTTTGCGCATTTTGCTTTGCGTGACCCATTCAGTACCACAAGAGCAAAGAAATATTGAAGTTTCAATGTTTTGTCAGTGTGTTTTGTTACCGATATTTATTATTCATTACAATTAGGAATTGAAATAATTCAATTTGACGACCAGGGACGGATCTGTGGAGCTCAAAGACGGGGAATTTGTCAAGAACTGCAAATAAAGCCGAAATATTACAAGGCAAGTTTCGAAGTTTCAAAATCGGCTCTACTGAAAGGCTCCTTCCGCGTGGTACTGACAGAGCATTAACAGTCTTCACACATACCTAAATAATGAAACTTGGCGATTGATTTTTTGAAGCTAAAGTCAGTCAATAACAGAAATGTATGAAATAAGGACAAGTGAACGTGTTTAAGTTTAGTATTGGTAATAAAGACTCCCTCGATCTCGATATACTTGAAAGTGCAGTGGCGTAGTCTCTTTCAACTAAGCAATGATTCCTAAACAGAGTAGATACCAGAAAGTAATGATATTAATCGGCGTATGATTGATGATATTAAACGATTGAAACTTTATATCTGCGAAAAAAAAGCTTCACTGTTTGATAAATTGGACTCAACACAAGAAAGAGAAAGACAAGTGACATTTCTGTTTGTTAAGAGGATGAGCTACATTTACAAATGTGTCACTGATGAACAATAAGCTACTAATTATAGTCATTTTAAGATACCGAACATTGATCAAGGTAAACTGGACAAAACAAGAACAAATTATAGGGAAACTTAGAAAATTTTGGATGAATCAAACGACTATTTTCTATGGAATATTGTGGTTCACTGAATACTGTCAAAAAGACGACTGACATCAATATTACCGGTAAGAATACCCGGCTGCTTTAATTTTATTCAACAAAATAGCGTAAACCGGATTTCAAATCATCATTTCATTTACTTACCTTTTCAAGTGAACTGCAAAATGTTTTTATATTTAATATGTCGATTCGGTTACGTTTTTCTGGTTTAGTCAGAGGATCATACATCGATCTCCGTCAGGAGCCGTTTATTGTTCCCGTATTCAGTAAAAAAGCTAAGACTGAGTTTCCGTACATAACTCACCCTCCATTGAAGGGTTTTCTGTAAATCGTCTGCGAATATTCGAGGTTTCTTGGAATCCCAAGGCGATTTCCAAAATTATTCTGGTTTTGTACTCACCAAATTTGGAAGCATGAAATTACAGTAAATTTCCGCCTACGGTCGGTTCACGGTTTTAAATCAATACCAGCGAAAACACTTTTAATTTAATTAAAGCTCTTAATCATTACAGACACTGAAGAAACATTCTAGATATTTCAGTAATTGTTAGATTAAATTTACCAAGCAATTTTCAAGCTCATTATTTCTGAGCCTACACAATTTCAAAGCATAGCTTCAGTCCACATAACGGGCGACTATGCGCCAAAACTAACTCTATTGAAATTTTACCAAAATTTAGGTCTGTTTTGGGTAAGGTTTCAATAAAGAGCTCTTCAATGTGGGCCACAATTTCTCGAAGAAAATACAGAGATTTTTCGTTGAGCTTAAGTTCTCAAAATTGATCAGCTGTGTAGAAATCGTAAGGTTTAATATTAAAACAATGAAATTCTATTACAAAGCTAACTGAGAGTTAATTCAATAAGGAGAAAGATGAATAACCAACTGAATGAAGTCATTTCCCAAATCCAAAACTAAAGGCTTTCATTCATGATACCGAACGGTAAGCAAGATAGTTACATCATTATACATCCAATGCACAAATCTTCCGAAGAATGATTCTGTTAACAGTATGGAAAGAGAACATGTTCTCTTGCAGGAAGGTTGTTTCAAGCGAAACTCGAGTTTTCGGAGGATGAGAGAAAAGTTCCAGGAAATTGAAACTTTTCACCATTTATTAAAGAACAGTGAATAGGCGAAAAAGAAATCCCAAACTCAAATATGATCTATAGGATCGTTTCGAATTCCCTTCTTTGGAATCATCTCATCTTACATTTATTAGTAGCATGAATATCTACCCTAGCAAGTGAATGATCCTTCCCACAAATTTTGTTCAATTTTTGTTTTCTAGATACATGTATAACCATGGACAGTAGAGGTTTACGAGTTAGAGGCTAAATGAAACACTTTGCAAACATAGAGGACTAGTCAGGGCAAGAAGAGAATCACCGCCGCCGTATCGAGTCAGGACGTTTATTCGAACGTGAGTCATAAAATAGTTTTCATGAGGAAAACTCTGATCTACAAAATCAACAGTATTGTTAATCAGACAAACAGTTATAATGGTGGTCGGGAATGATAACTTCAAAATAGTGAATTTAAAGAAAATTGATATCTACAACAACTGATTTGCACGACAAATACAGTAACAATAACAAAATTGTGTTCAACACAGCGCCGCATTTAGTTCCGTGATCAAAAGCAAGTGACGTGTAGAGCAACACAGCGATATGAAACTAAGCTTTACCCATTTTTCAGCTCGACAAGCTTGTTAATTTATCGAGCTACAAAGCCTAAACCTACTTTTTTAAAACCATTTGTCGCTTACTTACAAAGGAAACTTTAAAAACATGTTCAAGAAATAACGGTTCTTTACATCACACTCTTCGTACAGATTTTGTAAGCCGAACCTATTTTCTTTAACTGACCATTAGCAAAACTGACAGAAAGTGAGTTAAGAATTTTGAAAATACAGAAAATGAAAAATATTTCCACATTTTATTTGCTTTCTGAGAGGACTTATCTAGAGCGTCTGAATAAATAAACTGAAAAGTCAAGCAAATTCTTGGCCATGAAGCACGAAGCATAAACTGCTACACGCCGCAAACGGTGAATCATCGAGCTACTGTGTAAGATCACTAAACTTAACTGGTTACACTGAGATTATTTACTGGTTGGAATTAGAATGGACCAGAATGGACAATGGCCACTAACACGGGAAGAGAGTTTGAAATTATGAGGACACAAAAAACGTACCACTCTTTCAATTCAAGGTCAGTTTAGGGAAATAATTTCCCTAAGTGATATTATCTCGCGATGTCTCACACTGCAAATTTCCTTTTAATTGTACAGTTCATACCTTGGGTTATATCTAAATAATCGCACTTGGATTAAAAAAATCCAAGAACGACATGCAATTTATTTCTAGTAAAAGTTATGATCTGTTGGTTACAATGATAAGTTGTAACAAACAAAATTGTGTAGTTCAAGAATCATGCAAAAAGGCCTGTCATTTGGCGCATCGTTTACTTGGCAACCTAATATTTCTGCAAACGAATAAAATTGTTTAATTGAAATTAGAATGCATATGTAGGCTGTTGAGTGAGCATGTTTTGACGAGAAACGTATTGAAACAAGGAAATTCTATGATTCAATCCCTAGCAGAGTGTTAGTACGTACAGTGTTCGAAGCTTTCTTTTTTTTTATCTCTATAGCGTTATCTAAATTATGCTTTTTGATTCAATGTTTCTTTATTTCTTCTTTCTTCCAGTTCTCATAACTTTCATGAAGACAGATCACCAGATGAAGAATGAAAACATATGGCAAACAATGAAAATCAAATATACGCCACGCGTTCTCTTATCTCCTCCGGCCCATAGTTGGCTTCTGTTGTTTCTAAAACATACCGTAGAATTCCGAAAATAAACCCCTCCAAATATAAGCCCCCCAAACTCGTAACGCAAAAAACCAGTTGTTTAGTGAAATATTTTCCCTTAATAAGTCAGGGGATATCATCTCGCGCTATCACAGATTGCAACTTTTCTTTCACCTCAAGTTTAAACGGTTATATAAAAATAATCACACTTGGATTAAATAAATCCTAGAAAAACATCAATTTATTTCTATTAAAAGTTGTGATCTTTTTGTTATAATGATTAAGTTGAACTCCAGCACCAAATGTGAAGTTCAAAAATCAGGCAAAGAGGCCTTTCATTTGGCGCATCGATTAGTTAGCAACCTAATATTTCCGTAGCCTAATGAAATTGTCTAACAGGAATTAGAATACCTATGTAGGCTGTTTCTTGCCCAGTGAGCATGTTTCGACGAGAAATGTATTCAAACAAGGAAATCCTTTGATTCAGTAGAGTGTTGGTGTGTACGAAACTTTTTTCTTTTGCTCTCGCTTTACTGAAATTATGCTCAGTTTTCATTGAATGTTTCTTTATTTCATCTTTCTCCCAGTTCTCGTAACTTTCATGAAGACAGATCACCAGTTGAGGAATGAAAACAGATGGCAAACAATTCATATATACGCCACGAGTGCTCGTATCTCCTTCGGCCCATTGTAATGTCTGTTGCCTCTACATCATATTCCAAGTACACAGATCAGAGTACGTAGGAATGACTCTTCAGTATATTAATACTACACGGAACGATTTAAGCAGGTAAAATGTGAAGTATTTAACAATCATTTTTGTCAGACTCCAATGATAGTATAAAACATGATTCACGTTAAGCGTCTTCATCAAACAATTCTGAAGATAGTTCAGAATGATTTGCAACATTGCTTATTTGGATATACTGCTGTGTTAACCTCCGCTAAAATAAATTTTCAAATTTGGATGTGGATAAATTCTGTGCTTTATTCTGGATACAGAAATGAACGACGGAAGAACTTGTGATATTTTTTGTTTTTCTCTTGTTTTTCAGTAACTTCTAATTCTGCTTCGCTTGGGTTTACAGTAATATTGTACAAAAAATCCTAATTAAAATAATGACAGATTATGCTAAGACTCAGTCTTGCAAACTGTCCACACAAAAAATGTGATGAGCTGACGGACACCCTCGTGAAGCTAAAACACCGGTACAAAGGATTGCCCGGCTGTTAAGGGGCAAAATTGAGCTATACCAAGGGATAGATCTTACGCGTGCTAAAATTTTAATAAATATAGTAAATGATGTTTTGGCAGGTAGATTCTGGATCATAGGAAAAAAATATGATCTTCACAGGAAATCAGTTCCTGAAAAACGCAAAACACGAATTTTTCATGTTAAGCCAAAAGAACCAATCAAAATGCTCGACGTCTTTTAAACGTAAGATGTAATGATTGGGGCATCGGATTTCCTTGAAACTTGTTTTACAAACATGAAAAGTCAAGTAATTATCGAAAGAGGGGAAATAAATTAACCGGTAACGATAATCATTGCTATCATTTGGCTTTTGCAATCGTAAGACGAAGGTAAGTTAACTTCAAAAGACGCTGTAATAGTTCTCGAGATTCCATTGCATTCAAACCGTTCATTTTTCCAAGGCATATCTTAAATATAAAGTGTATTATTATTCATTCCAAATATTTCTGTGTTCTGAACAAGTTTACCTCCTGGTAGACTTTCTTCAAACCTTTGGCCTATTTCTCGGTACGGTTTCAAAAACAGATGTTTGTCCTTGCACATACTTCTTAGAAAGTGGATCAAATTCATCGAGTGATATGTTTAACGCATTCTTGTGTTGCTTCCGTTCAGATTTGGTTAGAAATCAGCTATTTGGTCTTCGGATAGGAGTGAATGTCATTTGTTTTAGTTCACTCGTAAATACACAGCTTTGCGGCTTGGCGATGGTCTAGCCCTGGCAGCCTTTTATGCAATATACCAAATATGGTAAGCGCCATTTGGTTAAGAAGAATTTGGCGGAAGGGGGGAGGGGAGGGGGGAGATTAGAGCCTTTAGGCTCGATGAATAACATCCTCCTCGATCTGCATAATTCTTTACATCCCACTCAGCCTCATTCAATAATTCCTAAGTGTTAATCATATTCATTGGGTTTTTTGTTTGACCTACAGTTAAGATATTTCATATCATGATCAAACTTCAATTCTAGTGCACAAGTTGGAGGACCTTGTTGATGCGATCACGAGTTAAAGTGACCACCATGTTGCTTGTACTGATTTTTTCGCTCACGGTTGGTTTCTGCTCTGCTAAGGACAACAAACCACCAGACAGCAAGGTAACTGCATTTATACATGTATCAGTTATTGCCGTTACACATTTTTTTATTACTTAACATTTAAAAAATGTTAGTTTATGGAGAAAACTATAGGAATGACGTAATATATGTTAATTTAACTAAATCAGTTGTCTGGTTGATTAAGAGGCGTGCCAAATTCAAACAAAAAAATAAGGTGGTATGATTACTTGTACAACCTTGATCAATATTTCGAGAAAAGAGAGAACATTTTCACGTTTCAAACAATCAAAATTAACATTTTTTCAAAAGCAGCTTCTTTACTGGAAAATGATTTTTTTTTTTAGAAAATCATAATTGACGATTTCACTAAAAAAAAAAAAAAAACAATTAGAACTTGGAAAATTATAAGGAAGTACTTCCTCGCCTGGATTGAAACGCAGTTTGTCATTGACTTTTTCTCTTTTTTGCAGCATGTTCAGTCTTGTCCAACGTGTAATAATGGTGGACAAACCGGGATGTGGACATACATGACATGCATCCCAGGAGCCCCTGGGGCACCTGGTCAAGATGGAGCCAAAGGAGACCTGGGCAGCCCGGGGAAAACTGGGACCCAGGGACCACGTGGTGCTGATGGAAAGAAAGGAGCAAAGGGAGAGCCTGGGATCCAGGGTTCCCCTGGACAAAAAGGACAGCGAGGGGACAAAGGCGACAGTGGAATTCCACGACTGGCTGCATACACGAACTGGAAGGAGTGTGCTTGGAAAAAGGAATACTCCACAGATTCAGGACTGATATATGTAAGTGCAGATCGTCACTTTGTTACCACAGTTAAATAATATTCTATTAGCTCAAAGCAAGCAATTTCACTAAAACGATTGATTGCCATAATGCGTTGGTCAGCAGTCAGCGATAATGAGGGCCGCGTCTTTTGAAGCTACGTAGTTTTGTATTAAAGTGGGGCCATTTTTAGTTTTACTATACTGTGCCCTTCTCTATTCTTAATTTCTTTGCTAACCTTATGTACATAAAGTTTTTTTTTTGTCTAAACATCTTGTATGAATTAATATTGTACAACTGATACATTATTGTTTTTCTATAGAATGGAGTAAATAAAAATACAATACAATACAGTACGCGACGGATGCTGTTTCTTTATATTCGTTTAGAACTGTGACTTTGTGAAGAAATACCCGGACACTTCCCTCCATGTCTACTATGCTGGTAACCTGAGGATTCATAACTGTGACTACTGCTGTAGTCGCTGGTATTTCACCTTCAATGGAGCCGAGTGCAGCTCTCCTGGAACTATTGACGGTGAATTCTACATGAAAATAGGCAGAAACCAAAATCTTCACCGTCACCGCCACATTGAAGGTCACTGCAAAAACATTCAGAAAGGAAAAGTGCGAGTGGGATTCTGGGTTGGAAAGTGCGTCGCAGTGAAAAAGCTTGCTGACGCCCACACTGGTTGGTATTCAATGAATCGTATCTTCATTGAAGAAGTACCGAAAGCTCAGCAGTAATCACGTGTTATATGATGAGCTGGAGTTTTTAAAATAGAAGCGTGTTAGACTTTTGTTATGTCTTGTCTGGGTAGAGGTGTGTAAGCAACGTTACTTTGCTTTCAAGTGTGTATCAGCTAAAAAATAAAGTCCCGGAGACTAGAATCCACTGTTGTTTTCAGTTGGTTTACCATACTTGCCGCCCTCATTTAATTTGCCCTTTACCTTGCGTGGGATTATAAACTGCCTTTCTCTTCAGCGGCCCCTAATTCGTCCATCTGAACATT
This sequence comes from Porites lobata, assembly GCA_942486035.1. Lineage (NCBI taxonomy): Eukaryota > Metazoa > Cnidaria > Anthozoa > Scleractinia > Poritidae > Porites > Porites lobata. The sequence goes on along the minus strand of CALNXK010000142.1, from coordinate 566,052 downwards.
TAATTAAGTTTCGCTCTTGATAGGGAACTAAAACATTTAAGGGGTCACAACCACAATTATGTGGGGATGTGTTGGAGAAACTCGCTCGCTACACGAAGAGGTACCAGGAATCTGATTTACATCTTGGCCTTTATTCTTCTTATTCTTCTTACACTTCTACTTTACTCAGCAACTTTCTCAGTTCTGCCAACTTCTCTACTTCACCTCTACTTCTCCTACTCTTCTCTACTAACCTCTAGTTCAAGTATAGTAGCGGTTTTAATAGCCAAAGCTGGACATGTTTGGGTTAGCTGACCGGAAGAGTTTCTATTGTATATCTTATCGCTAACATTGCAACAGGTTTGCTATTGTCAGGGAATAGACTAGCCTCCGCACAGCCGTAACTGACAAGTACCAAAGAACGAAGGTCAGCTCTAACACCACAAACACGACCACCTGTAAAAAACTAACATCTGACAATGCCAAGCGAAAAACATTCCTAATATGGCAATAAGCAAATTCGCGAGCTAAGCATAACTTCAAGTACAAGTAAAAACAAAAGATCAAAACAGTAAAATAGTACGTGAACAAAAACAAGACTTAATGACACAAAAACTAAACTTAAAAGTTAAGATAGATCCGTCTTAAAAATAATTTTTAAAATACTTCACAACAATTATATCAGGTCAATAGATGAGGTGAAATTGAAACTAAGTATCCACGGTCACTTTTACTTCTTTTCTCATACTTGGAACTCTAAGAAATATATAATACATCTGGTGATTCTTTCAAGGAGAAGACGACAAAGCATGATTATTTTTTTTATCACTTTTTGTCTTTAATTTTTCGACAGTACAATAATTTAGGTAAAGATATCCACTTTAATATTTTTAGGCGGGTTCTGAACCGTTATTTTAGGTTTTATATTTTTCAATGCAAGCTGTCGCTAGGGTCCCAAACAATTCTAGAACTGATAGCTCCTTGAAATTTCTCAAATTCAGAAACCGTTAAAAGGCCAGCCCACAAAATGATGGATCCTTTCAAACAACACTTGAATGTCACCACAGCATACTTCAGGTCTGGAAAAATAAAAGCTGTTATCCCGGCTTTATTCGAGATATGATCGTTGCAGTTGTGACAGCAACTGAATTAAAACAATTTTATATGAACTATGACAACTGCGACGATCATATGTTCATTCAAAATTTCTTACCTTCAATTCAAATCATCATCTTCATTAGTATCCTTTTACGATCCATACACTTTCCTTATGAGCCACCCAAGAACTGTGGTTAGCAGCGTTGTCATCTATAAACTAAATGCATTCCTCGCTACGTTTTGAGCTCGCACATACTTCTATGGATGAATCATAATTTTTGCTCATTTGTCGATTTTATCGATTTCGTAGAGTGAAAAGGAAGTGAGCTATATTTAAACTATAAAAAGGAAATGTAACGGATATGAAAAACTGATGAGCTAACTTGTTTAATAAATGTCACCTTACTCCCCTTCACTCCCTCAGCTGTACCCTGTATAAACACCATTAGTCCAGGCATTTTGTGATCGGACCTGTCACTAACTGTAAAAAAAGCTTTCTCACCTTTAACCATGTAGGAATAACCTAAAAATGAACATACTAAAAGTCCCTAAAGATCCAAGCATAGGAACACCTCCAAACAGTACCCACCACAGAAGTCCCTCTTTCCTATAGCATGAAAACGAGGCTATAATAGGCTCTTGCCGATTGTGCTAGCATAATTTTTGGCATAATCTGAGGAATTGAGCATAATTTTTGCCCTTTTTCCAAAAGTAGCACTGCTAGCATAATCCGTATATTTTCTTGTCTTAATAGCACAATTTTAGAATAATTCAAGAAAACGAAGATCTCAGCTACTAAAAACGATAGATTACTATTAACAGTTGCTTCCACTCCTATTTTTCGATTTTTTTTTACTGAACCGGAAGTCTGTGTCTCGGTCCCAGACTCCTTAGTCTTTCTCCCAGTGCTCGTTTCAAAATGGCGGCCGCCACGCCAAACCAGTCAAGTGCAGTGAACTTACATCCAGATAGTTTACAAGGTTGCGAGAACAGAGAGGATAGACCAAAGCCTGCACAACTTGCCCGGATATGGCGCCCAGGAAGTGCTGTCAGGTACTTGTTCCTGGATAGCAGATTTATTTGCCGTATAGGCCCAACCACCGGATAAAGTTACCCAGGTTTTGAACAACCGGGCCCAGAACGTCTGGCCAGGGTTAATAAAATACATTTTCAAACTTGTCTTGTGAGTTGTGAAGTTTGTGCCCAGAATAATTTTTTAAAAAAGTAGCATAATTTTGAAAAGCGAGCATAATTTGAGCATAATTTGGGCAAAAAACGAGCACTGCCACTAGCATAATATGCCACTTTTACTAGCACAATCGGCAAATGCCTAGGCTATAAACAAGAAGTTAATATTATTGCGCAATTGCAATGCTGGAAATCGAATCCTTTTTTTCGAAACTATGAATATACTTTTAGCAAGTCCAAAACAAATTCATATGTTATTAAAATTCGACATTTCTTTAAAAAATCAGTTAGGGGTAGCCAAGTACTAATTGAAGCTTGATTATCGATCGAGAAATAAACAAACATTCTTCGTTATAGATAATCCTTTAAATCTTTTTAATTTTAAATTTGTTAAATCCTTTGGGTGATTTGATTTGTCCAAAAATAGAAGGATGGTTGAACTGGCCTTTCTTTGCTTAGAACTCCTGTCGTACAAAAACCAGCATTTGCGTTACTCTGCATTTGCTATGTGTGTTATTGATCCAACTCCACGATGTTGTTGTTGTTGTTGTTGTTGTTGTTGTTAAGAGGATTGGCAAAATTTATGCAAAAACACCCTTTGCGCTGACCGCAGTCAGTCGCCTGCCAGCAAGCTGATTAGGGGCGGGGGTAGCAAAGGACGCCTCGCTCCCCAAGAGCTTGCTCTCTCTGCAAAAAGAAAAGAGAAATTCCTGCAAAACTCTCTACCTAGCTAACTTTTGCTATTTCTTCGCCGGCGTTACGCCCTCCTCGATTGCTTGCCTTTAGTTTCATTTAAATAAGAGTTGACAGTTATCTAGAGGAGCATGGTGGTGTCACGGGACCAACAAATCTGTTTCTATTCTAGCAGGAACTTCTGATACACCTGGGATGGTATCATTGCACTCTGGGCTCACTTCTTTTATACCCTCCCTCTCCCTAAAGAGTCACCACCTCAGTTACCCTGCTGCTTTCTATAAATTGTACAAGTTACAGTCTCATCCAACGTATAAAGATCTTGGTCTGGAATTATAGATGATTCGGATCGCATTGACCGCCTGAGATATTTAATACGCATTATTTTCTCCTCAAAATAATTTATCTTTTATATACTTATCAGTGGATGTCTGCGTTCCTTATTTTTCCTTTTATTTGAAAAATGAAATCTAATTGAAGTGAAATTGGTTTTGTATATTTAAATAATGTTTGTCCAATTTACAAAAGTATCTTAATGATAAAGTCTTCTTAAGGCTCACTGTTTGTACAAATGTACAAAACGCGACGCGGTGAGTGTCATATCAGGTTTTCAGCGAATTGTGCCTTTAGCTATAGAACCGAATTCAATCTTTATAGGCAATCAGTAAAATTAGGTAACAAATTTTCAGAAACTACCCAGGCTCTTCCCGTTTTTCTAGCTACAAATAAGCCGCAAGACGCAATTATATGTGTACCCTGATATCATCCACATGATGTAAGCTATGTAATTTTTGACAGTATTAAAGTGCAACTAACCCCCAAAAATGTTTTTCGCTAAATGAAATCTCCTTATTTTTCTGATTACTTTTGCGAAAAAATTATCTTGATTGACAAAATCCTCGCGTTTCCATGGCTGTTTAAAGTTACTGTAGGTCTCTTGTGTCCCATTACCGAGGTTCGTAGGAGCTGGGTACGAATGTTGTTGTGACGTCATCGAAGGAGGACATCTGCCGCGAACTAATGAGTAAATTACCGAGAAGCGCGAAAGGAAAAATCATTTTAACTGATTTTAAGCGAGCGGGATACTAAAACGACCAGAATTCAACGGAATATGTCTTTAAGTGATTCAAGTTCTGAGGGAAGTTTTAATTCAGAAGATTCTGAGGCAGATTTGGCCGAAGTGGAAGATGAACGACAGTGGAACGAAGTGATCGCGAGTCGCAAGTTTCATGTGAAAGCCTGGAAAAGGACATTGCATATGCCGATCAACCCTTATGAAGAATAGCTAAAAAAGTACGAAGAAGAAGTTGATGAAACAAATAAGCTAGAGCAAGAACTATGGGGAAGACTTGAAGAATCAGTTCAAGTGGATTCTTGGTGAGTGTCGGCAAATTTGTAGTATGATCGTGTGAAGATCGAAGTAAAAGCTTATGTAAGTAATCGAGTACTTGCTTGTTTGGCGGCGTGATTGCTGTAATGTATGATGAGAGTTGTTAGCTGTCGCTACAAAAAGTGTTATTTTTGTATGATTCTAGCTACCTTGATTGTTATAGGTGTTCCTGTGGAAACTGCAGCCGTGTTGTCCTTCAGAATTTGAGCGAGTGCTACTGCTGACAGGAGCTGTAGTTGGTTGCAAAGAAGCCATGTGTAGCGAAAGTGTTCTTGAAGATATTCAACTCGAAACGACCTTAAGGTGTATCACACAACATCCTGGTTTTGGTCCTGTCTGCCTTCAAAAGTGGAGCTTACGTATGGCTGGCGAACGTGTCAATACCAAAGCCAAACAGAGATATAAACAAACTGGAACCGAAGAAAGGTGAGATAGTTTTGGTTATTTTTGTATCGCATTGGAGTCAAATACGATCGATATGGTACACACTCGATTTGAAAACATACAAATTCTTTAATACATCGTCCAGCCAAAATTAAATACTTTTGTTATTGTCTTTTTTTTAAAGTTACTTGCGTAGCATTGCCTACAGGGAGTTTTCCAGGCTTGTGTACAAGCGAATTCCTCTTCCTGCGTGTGCTTACACGGAAATAAGAAAACAATTTCCTGTCGGCAGAGATGAAACCTACACTGGATTCGAACTCGACGACTTCAGATGATTAAGTAAACTTTTTAGGCTTTTTCCCTTGTAAATTATTCTGTTATTAAATTGTTGATCATCTGTTCAACTGTCTGTTTTACTTCATCTTTTGTTGACGTAAACAGTAGATTCATTTTGAACTGTAGCTTTTACCACTGTTTTTTTTTCCTTTGATATACAATTTTACACATTTCAATAAGCATGTAATAAAAAAGAACTAGTGATAAATCAACAGGTGGGGTGTTCGCCCGGGGGGTACTCACCATAATGGCCTATAAAGGAAGGCTCTGCCTAAAAGGGGTATCTTTTTCTGCCTTCAGTATATGAAAGGGTAGGGATTTTACTCGTTGAAGTATATGAAAGGGTAGGGAAATCTGTCATTTGGGCCTGTGAAATGGCTAGTAGGGCTCACAAATGAATTTTATGGCTTTATAAAGTCAAGAAAACGTTCTATTTGTGTGATTGATTCCAATTTAAAAGACAGTTCATTTAAAGCGGTCAAAAGAGATGCAAAGTTCTAAACAAGGTATGTGAAAGGGGTACCAAATGTCAATAGAATTGAAGGTATACGAAAGGGGCACCTTTTTCGTGAAAAATGGTATATAAAAGGGTAAGGGGTTGGACCTCGGGGTGGAACCTCCCCAGGTAAAAATTTGTTGAGTACCACCCCAGGGGTGTTCGTTGTTAATAATAAAAAAGTCATTATGCAATGAAAATTTATTTTTGCCCGCCAAAAGAGGCCACTGCTAGCACAAAACTTTTTTCCTCTCCATTATGAAAAAGAGCAATCTCCTATAGCCCCTTGTTACGAGAGAAAGAGAGATCAGGAGATGTGTCACTGATAAGAGAAGGTCAGGTTCTCAAATTCCCTAGTTCTAGACACAACTACCGTAAATCCTCTATTAAGTCCCCCCCCCCCGGGGGGCTTATTTTTTTCAAGCACTTTTGAGGGGGGGCTTCTTTAATTTAGCGAAACGCATCACCTGAGCAAAAATACCATGGTATGAGACAGAGTAGACTAATGCGTTGTACAATTAGTCACTGTCAAAAGTATTTAATTCAGTTGTGGGAGCCTAAAAGTAACAAAAACAAAATTCTTCTTCAAAAATGTGCTTTCGGCCTCATGTTCTTCGGTAATTTTTATGAGAATGGTTACTTGTATTGATTTGTCGTACACAACTTACAAACGAAAATCTCTGGAAAACTCCTGTTATATTTACATTTTTTATCTCTTACATTTAAATGTTTTATATAAACAGCCTTGAAATTTATGATACTATAATACTATAAGAAAATGGTGACAATTGTCCACAGAGAACTGGAGCGCAAAGTTGAGAAAGTTAAGCATATGAAGTTGGAGTTCATGTGGCCGAAGACCAAAAACAATATGAACTTCCAGCCTGAATAAACCATAACTGATCAGTCTACATTAATCGTTAATTGTTTTGTGAAGAATAAGGATTGGAGGAGGGGGGGGGGGGCTTAATAGAGAGGGGGGCTTATTAACTCTCCTCCTCTGAAAAGGGGGGGCTTATTAGAGAGGGGGGCTTAATAGAGGATTTACGGTATAGACACAGCCCGCTGACTGGTTGGTTTCAATTTATTTCCCACCAAAATCCTTTGACTTTTCTTTAATATTGCTGGTAAGCTTCCTTAAAGAGTTGTTATTGCCAACCAACCTTCAAGGCTATGCATAATTTGTACGAGAATTCTGATTTCAATTGCAAAAGGATAGATATAGCTGATCAGTTTTGTCTGTATATACATAGACCACAATTCAATCACAATACACACATGTATATACGTAGTATAACTCAAAACTTGTACAAGAATAGTTCCCTACAGAAGCTCAACAGAGACAATATTCACTATGGCTTTTAAACTTCTAGCCCTATTTCTTATTATTTGGACAGTCTTCAATATTCTTGTGTCCTTTCATGGGATTTTTGCATGCAGAGCAATAGCGAGCTTTCTTGGGGCCATCTCCGGGAGTTTTCTGGGTTTTTTTTTCCCTTTTTCTTGTATTTGAACTCGTGCTTGCAACTGGTTCATCAGGAACTAGGAAAAAAAGTAAATTGAATACATTACAATTCCGCAGCTCCTCTAAAGGTGATAGAAAGGGTTGTGAGGATGAAAATCTTTACTCCTTTTTCCACAAAATTCATTCCTTTCTCCAATTTTTATAGAAAATAATCTACATAATATATTATAAACAGAAAAGATCACTACAGTCAAATACACAACTTATGCAGTTGTGGAAAGAAAGCCTGAAAAAATTCAGGCTTACAGGGATTCCAACCCTGATCTCTGTGATACCAGTGCAGTCCCTGTGCAGGTTGAAATTGAAATGAACTGCTGCAAGAATATGCCTGAAAATAAAAACAGGCAATATTTTCAATAAAGAGGTTATACAGACTAAACTACAAAAATGTAATATCATTCAGTAATGAAGGGCTTGGAATAACACTTTGTGAACAGACGTTCTGGATGTTTTTTTCTTCCAAATCAGCTAAAAATTTTTCTATGTGGCCTCTGATTCAACAGAAAAACCTTGCCCTGCATTTTTTTGCCAGTTTTAGCTTTAATATTTTGCAAGAAAAAATTTATGCAAAAAATGCGTTGGCCTTTTTTTGTTAAAATAGGAAACAAAAGAAACGTATTAAGTTCTTTGCTTAGCAAAATCAGCAGAGCGGGAGATTATTCTTACCAGCAAGACATTCCAACATAAGAATATGCTATCATCTGAATATGGCTGCCCGGAAATCTTAGCTTACCACGTACAGATAAATATCGTACCTTATCGTAAAGACTGGTCCATCTTCTGCTTTGATTTAGCCGACGACCTTGTTCCCTTTAAAACTAAGTCCGCGAAAACTCGCCTTGAATATGATGGGCTCCTGATCGTTGATCACTAGATCAAAAGTTTGATTGTTTTTAAGCGCGCACGCTGTAAAAATGGTTGGCTCCTATTTAGCTCTCCTCTGCTGGACAAAGTTCACCCATTTCCGACCTCTTTTAATGCTTTCCTCGCGTGAGTCATCAAAGATAGGAATTCTATGAAGCCCGATACCTCTTTGGGGATCGGCTGTTCTGCTACAACCGAAAACGACACAGGCGTCGGGCATGATTCCAGAAGAAGATTCCAAGAGAAGTCCGTGTTGCTCGCGAAGGTCGAGCTCCTTCGATGACGTCACAATAACACTCGGACCCATTCTCCACAGAGCTCGGTAGTGGCCGCAAGAACCGCCAAAATTTGAAACTTTGAAAAATTATAAAAAATTAAGGAAAAACGCTATGACCAAAATTTTTTCGCACAAGTAAGCAGGATGATAAGAAGATTTCGTTCAGCGAAAAAAAAATTTAAGGGTTAGTTGCAGTTTAAAGGATTTTATATGTATGCAGTTATTTTATAAAACAGATACTTATTTAGAAATTCTTGGGCAGCAACCCTAACAAAATCCTTCAATCTAGTATGCTAGTTTATGTTCGGTATATGAAGCACACAACTCGTACGAATGGCATACATTACATCAGCCTCGTTTCCATGTTGTTCTTTAGGGGAGATATGGGGTTAAGGGACTGTGACACGCTTCTGCGCACGTGCGGTATCTTGATTTCTGTTCTACGAACGTTTTTTCAAGATTGGCTTTTGGTGAAGAAATGCTATTCCATCGACCCTGAGACACCCCGAGAAAGCTATTATATCAGTATTCAAGAGATCTTTGGTCCATTTTGGAAGTTTTAAACGCCATATTTTGTATTTTTGTGCAAGAATTGCCGAGAAAATTCGAAGTCATTGAGGAGAATTGCACGAAAGCATATTATTATGTGGTCATCTGTCTTTCATTTCTGTCCATTAAGTTCTCTAGTCAACGATCTACCTTTTTCGGTTAGGTTTTAAACGTTAAATATGCAAAGAAAGTTTAAATGGTTTCCTCGATACAGCCGTGGACTATAAATGGTACGCAGCGGCAAGTGAAGCTGATCTGCGACATGACTTCCGATTGTCTGCAATAATTTACTCTCTCAAGTGCCTGAAATCAGAAGGAGAAAACCCAGCAATCTTTTATTGTACAGGAAGTCGTGTGAGGTTTGAGGAAAGAATACATCGAACATGAAACGTAACAGATTGGTCGAGGCATTCGATTTATGACTCCGATGCATACCAGAAAGTACTGAGAACAGGCCGTGGGATTTTTACCGAGTTTACCGAAGTGGTTTACTCGGAACGTTCCTTGTATCTTTGCTGTATGAGCGCAAATATTTAAGAATTGATCTTATAAAAATAAATTGTTGCCTGAATGTTCCGTTTAAAATCTGGTTTCTTTATGTATTGAACTCGGTAACGTCTGAGTTACAGTGCGGTTCATACAGAGTGTTCATCGCGCTAGCCGAACGCATGGCTTATTTATTATAGTGCCCATTTAGCTGGCATTTTAAGGTGATTACTTAGTAAAAGAATCTAACATGGATTGTAGATGAAACTTGGTACACTGATGTAACAAGTCAAGAAGATGATAAAAAAAGTAATAAAAAGTGGGGGTCACCGCGCTCGATTTCATGTCAAAATGCTGACACTGAAATACGGCTATTTAGGACCCTTTGACAAAAACAGCGCACAGCCCAAAACTAGACAAAAAGGAGAGATTTTTTCCATGATGCACGTGGTATCGCACAAAATTTGATTCAAATGTATTTTTCATCCACTTACGCACCAGAAAAATGCCTTTTGAAAAAAATGCCTTTTAGTGCCCTTAACTTGACGCTCCAAAGTAGACTTAATTAAGGCACGCGCTATTCGAACGTTATAGCTCAATCCGTACAAATTAGTAAAATTGCCAAAAACCTGAACATAGATATAGATGTATGCTAATTTTATTTTCTCATTGACGGGATGAACTGTTCTTATTAAAATCATGAAATAAAAAATGGGGGTCGCCGTACTCGTTTTTGCGGCAGAACTGCAGAAAGTGCGTACTAAATGCATTTCCTTCGATTTTTGAGAGAAGACTATAGGGCGAGTTTCAAAACGTCAAGTATGTGGAAGGGGGAAGAAAGCATTAAAAAATCCGTTTTTACAGAATTTACATCGAGATATCACAGTTAGGATGCAATTTGATAAAGATGACGCTTAAATGAAAATCAAAGTGAGTTAGCAGAACTTTGACATCCACTATCGAGAATATCATCGAGGTTCTCCTTGAGGAAGTCGAACTCAGCAACACTGCTTACGATATGCACATTCCGAATACATTGAGTCTTATCTCGACAAGAAATAACCGCATGCGAACACTCCAATAGCGTTTCTCTTCAGTCAACTTCATTTTAACAATGTTACTTTAAATGCTCTTTTTGACGGCGGCCATCTTGTTATGCGCAGGAAGAGATGCGCAGTGCAAAACCAGGGAATCACCTTAAGCAAAATGTTTTGCCTAATTCGATACTGGGTGTTTTGGTTACCGGCCAGGGTCAATTTCAGGGTATTTCTAAGTTTATATGGGGAAAATTCAGTGCTCAGCAAGGGTTACTTAAAAATTATTTTTGTTTGCAGATCAGAGAGTGGTATGTAAGCGCGCGGGTACGTAAAAATACACGTAGGTAAATGTTTGTTTCAAGGCAGGACAGGGTTGTTAATCTTATTCTTATTGGCTGCAACATATATCTGAGGAGTACCAGAGAATAAATACTAAATTTTGTTCATAAATAAAATGTAACAAAAACGTCCGGAAGTCTCCCGCTTCGCGAACAACGAATTTTAAATCATGTAAAGTTCCTTGCGTGCATATTACTCGCTTTAGCCTGCGTAGCAGTCGCTAGGAAACAAACGGGGGCAAGAAAGAACGGGCGCGCGTTCTTTCTTGCCCCCATTTATTTCCTAGCGCATTTATTTCCTACGCAGGCTATCCTCGCTTCCGATTGGTTTAAAAAAAATCCGCTACTGTCACAATTCACACATGCGCACTATCGTGACACAATCCCTTTAATAAAACCCGTTTTTGGCAACTTTCCCTACAGGGATTTCGAGGGACTTTTGATATGTTGTAGAGGACATGTTGCTGAGTCAAAAACGGTTAGAAAAAAGCCTCTTTGCAATTAGTGGCAGGTTGACCTATTTATTTTCGTAAAATGTCTGGACTACATTTGCATTCAAGGACGAAGTACACTCCAGTTGCTAGAAATAACAATGTTTGGTAACGTGCCCAAGGAATTCAGCACACCGCTTGGAACACATGACCCTGAGTGAATCTTCTGCGCTTATGACTTAGAAGCCTAGTGGACATTAGCAACCTTGCGTTAGTGCGCGGAAGTGCGGAATTAATGTGAGGAAACTGAATTGACTCTAACGTTTAATGACTTTTTAAGGCAGCCCTATAAGATGGAATCACAGAAACAGAATCATGTAATCCTTGAAAGACTAGAGGCTTCTGAGGAAATATTGTTTAGAATGAAGAAGAGCAAAAGAGAAATAAAATAATGAAATGTTCCTGGCCAGAGTTTTATATTACTCCACGCTCAAACTGAGGAATTTTTCTTTTTCTTTTTAAAAGGCAGTTCATTTACCATTTTTAGTTAATTCGAAACATGGGTTTAGATTTCAGATACTGGTAATTTAACTATCAAAGTAATGCGTTTGAAGACTTTAAAGTTTATTTATTCACATATACATAGCAGTTCCAAAACTGAACTGCGTATTTGCGTTACATAAATAAAGTTACGCAGATCCAGTTATTAACTATTTTAATCTCTCTACATAATTAAAAACGATAAATAAAAACTGGTAAAGGATAAAAATGCTAAAACAAGATTATTTAAAAAAACATATTCAAAAAAAACTCTAAACAGTGTTTGCCTTAAGACACGAAAAGATCACAAAACTCTTCTTACAACAAATGTTTTTTAATGTTAAAAGGTCGCGCGCGCCTTAACGACGTCGTTTCGTGCGGCGCAGGTAATAACTTGTAAAGGCGGTGATTTGTTATTATTTCCAATTGCGTCAAAAAGTGTCTCACAAATTTCTTCTTGATGTGTGGCTAATTCTTTAAAGTTCTTAATATTGAGAGATTTATGACAGCTATGACCAGGGCAGATGATGGACATTGCTCTCTTCTGTTCACGTTCTAAATTTAATACTGAAAGACCGGTACGTTATAGTCCATTTATAATTCATTTAACACAACTAGTAGAGTAAAAGAGCCCTAAATCAGTGCGAGCAACCTTAGCTCTCTTAAGTTGAACCAAAAGCTTCAAGAAATGCAAATGTGCAGAACAAAAATATGCTGGAAAATAGCAATGACAGTGAAAAACTCTATAAGAAACTCTCTAAAAGTTAAGCAAATTAACAACATAGTCGAAATATATAACGGTCAAATGCAATCTATTCTTCAACATGATTTCCCTTTTTCACTATTGTCAAATGCTTATTGAAAAGCACAGAGGTGACAATTTACGGCAACCAACACATAGAACACAAATGGAGTCTGAACTTAGTGTTTATCTTTACAATGTACCTTAGAGGAAGAGTCCTGTTTCCTGATTATGGATTCCATTTCCGATCATGTTTTCATCATTCAGATTCTGGATTCCATTTGCAGATTCCACATTTTGGGGCGCCCGATTTTTTATAGATTGAACAGAATGAACATAAAAGTACAGCTGTAGGTTGAGTTTGATCGTCCGGGTGAACGTAGTCCTGAATAGGACTGTTGTTGTTGACAGTGATTGACGTTTCGACAGCCTGTGCAGTCAGTCGCTTGCTTAGGTTTCTGCCGGTTTCACCAATGTAAAAAGCCTGGCAGTCGCAGCATTTGATCTCAAATACTGCTCCCTGTCTGTCCGCCGGTTTGAGACTTGGCTTTCCTCGGACGATAAGGTGGTTAGAGCTGAATGCACTCCTATTGGTTATATGCTTCATGATCAAATACGCTCTCACCGAGGTGGGGGTGGTATCGCTCTGTTGTCTCGCTCGGAACTGTCTGTGACCCTTCACACTGCTGGCGAAAAGACCTCGTTTGAGTTTGCTGAATATATTGTCATCGTAGGAAACAACAAAGTTAAGGTAGCCATTATCTATCGGACACCGTACTCTGAAAAACACCCAGTAACGGTAGCCACCTTTCTCAGCGAATTTGCCGAATACCTAGAATCAATTGTGCTATCATCTGAACGTCTCCTCATTGTAGGAGACATGAATATTCATGTGGACGTCCCAGATGATGCCGACGCTATAAAGTTTTAAGATCTCCTGGAGTGCATGGGGCTAACACAACATGTGATTACACCAACTCACCGTTCTGGACACTCTTTAGACTTGATCATTACACGGGACCTGGATGGCCTTTTTCAGACCCCGCCCATCTCTGACAGTTTTTTGTCAGATCATTGCACTGTTCTTTCTGAACTAACTCTCCGTATGCCGGCTACAACTGTTAAGGAGGTCTGTTACCGGAAGACTAAGGCTATTGACATTTAAGCGTTCAAGGATGAACTCAGGAAATCGAGACTATGCCAGGAACCACCCGTTGTACTTACAGACCTTGTTTCCTGTTACGGTTCAACCATGACCAGCCTTTTAGATAAACATGCTCCACTTCAGAAGAAGACTATCACGGTTCGTCCGCGGGTTCCTTGGTTCAATAACGAAATCAAGGAAGCCAAGCGTTTACGTAAACGGAATGAAAGAATATGGCGAAGGACAGGGCTCGAGTCAGACAGGGTAAAATTCATCAAGGCACGCAATCATACAAATCACGTGATCGAGCAAGCAAGGCGTGACTATTATTTCAATCTTATTAATGAAAACGATTATGATCAGAGAAAGCTTTTCAAGACGGCCAGTGCATTGCTAGGAGGGTCATCACAGGAACAATACCCCAAACACTCTGACCCTGCTATGCTTGCTAATGATTTTAAGAGATTCTTTACACAAAAGATTGATGACATTCGCTCAAAGCTGGATAGAATTAACCCCTCATCAAATCAGCCTGACTACTCGACCAGGAGTAGCGTCCAAGAGCACTTGTATGCTGGCACACCCTTCACTAACTTCGAGCCTATATCGTCTGAAGGTATCAAAAAACTGGTGCTGAATGCCCCAAACGAGACTTGCGACAATGACCCTATACCTACCAAGATTGTTAAAGACTGTATTAATGAACTCTTACCGACCATTTTCAGCATGGTTAATCTCTCGCTCAGTATTGGTCATTTTCCTGACATTTGGAAAGGGGGTTTAGTGAGACCAAAGTTAAAGAAAGTCAACTTGGATTTGATAAAGAAAAACTACCGGCCCGTCAGCAATCTCGCATTCCTTTCAAAGATCACTGAAAAGGCAGCTGCACTACAAATCTCTGATCACGTGTCATTCAATCAGATGTTTCCAGAATTTCAATCAGCCTACCGCAAAGATCACAGCACGGAAACTGCCTTACTGCGCATGCGCAACGACACACTCGTCAGCATGAACAAACAACAAGTCACATTACTAGTGTTCCCAGATCTAAGCGCTGTCTTTGATACAGTAGACCATGATATATTACTGCGGCGCCTGGAATACAAATTTGGAATTAAAGATCAAGCAGTAACTTGGTTTAAATCCTATCTGTCGAATAGATCCCAGGATTCTTACATTGGTGAAACCGGCAGAAACCTAAGCACGCGACTGACCGAACACACAAGCGAGCGACGAGGAATGGTGACGTTAACAATCACATTGTTGAGCACCATATACAGACGAAACATCGAGTTGACTGGGACTCTGCGACATATATAACTATTTCTACAGACTGCTATCAACGTCTTACTTTAGAAAACTGGTTTACTATAACTTAGACCAAACGCCACTGAATCGTAGCCAACAGTTACCAGCGCTGTACAAACGACTTATTGACGAGATCAAGCAAAACTAATTATGAGAGAACGACTGGAGAACTGACAATTTGACTAACAATAGACGACTGTTTAACTGTGACAATAGACGGATCGAAACGCGCCAATTACTGATTTTGAGTCTTCATAGCCAATGAAATCACGGCTTAACTGACAGACGACCACTAACATCGCAACGTAATTGATCAATCAGACCAATAACCAGAGTATAATACCATCAACTGACGTGATACAACCCACTTTGACTCTGAAGATGACTACCGCACAGGTTGTCGAAACGTCAGTCACTGTCAACAACAACAGTCCTATTCAGGACTACGTTCACCGGGACGATCAAACTCAACCTACTTTTGAAATGACTCCTGGGTTCAAACCTTTCACAGAATGAACATAGTTGGACTGAATTGAATAACTACATCAAAAAAATATTAAAAAGGGGACTGAATTGACTATAAATTATGTAGATAGTGAACACTGTTACATTTTGGCTTGCCATAGTGGTTGCAAAACTCAATAAAGAAATGCAAGCAAGTCCATGGAGGACCATCATCACTGAAAAATCAACAGCGAAAGCTTCTAACACCCACATGAGCATGACATGAGCCCCCGTTCACATGTGTCGAAATCAATTTGATTTATCACGACGGTTTGACCCTTAATAGCGCTGCGCATAGTTACTATTAGCTACTATTTATATACACGAAACTCAGACAAACAAACTGAAATTAACATTAGCGAATTCCTCACTTTTCTCTGACGTTTGTCTTTAAAATTTCATGTTTGTATGTCATTTTGTCATTGAAATGAGAAAAATGAAAAAACTCAAATTGCAAATCAGGCTCACTTTGACGTCATTTGCGCGCTTCACTAATTAAAAACCAGTAACTGCAAAAAGTATTTTGATCAGCACTGCTATACCTACAGCTTGTTTCGAAGTTATTTTTCTATTCTAGTAAAAAAAAAGAAAAGGAAATAACCCCTCCTTTAATAAGGCCTAATAACTGATCCCTTCAAAGATGTGTAAGCTAAAGGCTTATTGGCAGACCTGCCAGGGGTGTCAGCTTACAATGATTCTCCTTGGTGAAAAAAATGGGAGATTCCATTCTTTTTTTACCCGATAGAGTCAAAATGAACCCATTTTCCATTGAGGGAATTAGCCGTTTATTTAAAAAATTACCTTGCTTTTTTAAAATATTTCTGGTCCCTGTTGTAACAAGATTCCCCTTTTTCTTTGATGACTTTAAGAGGCCAGGAATGAGGTAATCACTGGGAAAAAACTTACCGCTAGTGCCATTAGCTCTTTAAAAAGAGGCACTAGCATTCCCCCACGAAATTGCCTGTTTTTTTTTTCCAACAAGGGTAATATTTTATTTTGAACTGATATTTCCCAAAAAGCAATGAGATTGGGAGTCTTGTAGTGAGGCGGTGGGAGACGTTAAAAAATCGTATTAGACTTATGGCAGAATCGTGAGAGTCGGCAGGTCTGTATAAGCTACAGTTTATGGTATGTCAATGCGGTGTGCAACAAATGCAGACTGCAGATTTGCAGACTAGCAGGTAAACGAGGTAAACATTGTTGTGAAATGCTTTAACAGATTCCCTATCCCTAAAGTTTTACCTCGTTTAGCTGCGAATCGGCAAGTCTGCAGTCTGCGTTTTGTTGCACACCAATTTCAATGTCATTTGACACGAATGGTACTTAGCATGAAAATGTACGTAAATTTTACCTGTAAGTGTAAATCTATTTATACACTACATTTCATCATAAAATGCATTTACATAAGCCTGTATACTTCGATTTACTGGCTTATCCGTTGTAGAAATTGCTAAAAAACTGGAAAAATTCGAATGTTGGCTGCTAGAATGATCATGGAGAAATTACGTTTTAAAAGCAAGAAACTAAGAGGAGGACCAAAAGCCCTGAATAAAGCAGCTAAAATAGTTTTAAAGAAGGCTAGATACAAAATAGGAGACTCGACAAGGAAGCTCAGTCTCACATAGTTAGCAAGTCAAATAAAAGAGTCGTAAAAAGCTGTTTAAAATGTTTAAAAGTAGACGCCCCTGAGATGGCAAAAAAACCTCTGCTTAGTCTGCCAATTAACGTACAGCTCGTTTCAAATTTGTAAAGAAGTACAAAAGTCTTGCTGCCGAAGGGGGCCAGGATGATTATCTTTTTTGGATGCATGCCCAAAATATATTTTTTTCAGCTGCCTAAACTAAACAAATTTTTTTGGGAGGTTGAACTGGATTCTGCGCACCAGGTGATAAAAAAGCTCAAACTGAATCATTTGTGGGTCTACACGCTGTATCCCAATTCATGCCGCAACGGCTACAGAATGTGATAAAAAAACACAAAGGGCATGCCAGTTACTGAAATTCTGAATACATGTACTTGATAGAGAAATAAACATCTTCTCGCAATTTCATGTAAAAATGTAGTTTTGATCAAGAGTTATAGTGCATGAAATTAGAGGAACGAACGTTTGGGACACCCTGTACGACTACTGATTATTAACACGACCAATAAAATAAAAATAAAAAAAATTGTTTTCAACACAGCGACACCTATAAGCTCCGTAATCAAACGCAAGTGACTAATACACGGATTCGATACTAAGCTTAATTTATTTTTACAGCTCAACCAGTTTGTTAATTCATCGAGCTACAAACCTTTTTTTTTCAAAATCATTTGTCGTTTACTTATACCTTTTAGACTTTTTAAATAGTGATAAGTTTAGTTTTCATCCATATGTATTTTTCGGAGTGGTAAAAGTGAGTATTCCGAAAGAAGAACTTTGAGACTAATAAAACAGAGTCATAATTAGTATTCACAATGTCAAGGGGACGTAATTATTCAAAATGTCTTAATACAACGTTAAATATAATTTTATTTAAAAACTGATTTAAGACCCAGTCTTAATTATCATATTGACTCCATTACACTTAATAACTTTAGCTCTAAAATCAGCCTATTTAAATAGACTTACAATCGATCAATTTGACTGAATATCGGCATTAGCGAAATCGATTTAACTATAAATAGAAAAAATAGAAAAAACGAAGCCTTAAAACAAAACTAAATTTAACCAAATTCAACAAAATCTTAAATCGATTTAACTATATAGATTTAAAGAAGTTTTAAGTCTTAAATCGATTTAAGCTTAATTTAACTAAATAAGTCTTAAAAGTCTTAAATCGTTTTTAACTGAATAGATTTAACGACTAAGTCTTAAATCGATTTTAATCACAGGGTCCAGAGGAGATGTGTTTGTCGTTAGAACATCAAAACCTGTCGAAAACGTCTGAAAAAATGGTTTATTTTGATCGCGTTACAGTTTCGTTACACTTCTATAGACTGCAAACCAAGAGACTGAGGGCTCGCAAGATCGGCTTACAGTATAAAATACGGAAAGGGAGGAAACAAATTTGGGGCCGATTTTCGAATCCCTCAAACTCAAATGGAATTGAATGAAATCGCCTGATTTTACTAACCCGATCTAGAATTCTTATGTATTTGCCAAATATTGTAGGAAAACGGCATAAAAAAGCGTTCAAATTCATTTTCGGCGACCGAAATTTACAGCTTCGAGATAGCCCTTTCGTTCGCTGCGC
The DNA here is from genome assembly GCA_942486035.1 of Porites lobata. Taxonomy (NCBI): domain Eukaryota; kingdom Metazoa; phylum Cnidaria; class Anthozoa; order Scleractinia; family Poritidae; genus Porites; species Porites lobata. The sequence goes on along the minus strand of CALNXK010000142.1, from coordinate 547,507 downwards.
ACCGCATCAGATGGTGACGGAAATGACGTAGTAAAGTAAATGTACTCAAGATCGGAGCAATAAAAGGGGATGATAAGCCTACACGACTTTTGCCTCATGCCAAAACCCTGCTCGTTCCAATAAGTTTTTTTTCCTCTGCTGGGTAGATTATGCTCTGGAAGGTTCTACATTTTCCCTTAGCAAATATGATTTTAGCGGGGATTTTAGCCGTATGTTTCGCGCTGAGAGGTCATGACACACATCGATTTACTGTGGTTATTGTTTCTGGTCGGCAGGATTTGCTGTCTGATGCAAGCGCATTTTCTTTGACCTCTTTTGAAGCGTAAAGCTTTTTATTACGGCTGAATAAGGGTTTCAATTTTCTCCAAAGTGCCTTCTGGATCTGAATAACTAAGCGATTTTCTTTAGTCCGTGAATATAATGTTTTTTGTGCAATATCTGTATCACGCCTGGCCCAGCTCGTTAGTTTTGTTTGGAGAATGTTAAATTATTACGGATAGTGATTTACGGGCCGTGTGTACTCTTGCAATAAAACGTGACGCTGAGTAGTGCGGACGTACAAGGCAACTGTAGTATCATCACGACTCTGCCATTCTTCCATGCCCAGTCTTGAAAGATCTTCACTTCAATTAAAACTCTGCTACCTTCGCATAGATCTCTGAGATCTTTAAAACTCCCTCCGCAGCTAATGTTTTGATTCTCGAATTAGAAGCGGTCTGTTGCTTTTGCGTATCCGGTCTTATTCACTTCCGTCACCGAGTGATGCGGTTCACAGCGAACGAAGTCACGTGGTACAAGTTTCCTCCCTTGTCCTTTCTTTTACTCGGCACTTTGTGCCTCGGTCGCCCTTCGGGCGACGTGTCATGCGCCAGCGAGGATATGGTTTGCGGTTATTGATTTTCAAAAGTCGTTCTGGGTCAGATAAGAAGAGAACAAATTGTTTACAGTAGATTTATAAAGATCCCATTGGGCTAATTAATCATGCTAAGCGACAGGTATAGACATTTTTCAAGGTGAGACTTTAAATAAGTCATTCATTTATTCACACGAAACTCCTCTGGACCCTGTGTTTTAATTAACTAAATAGATTTAACGCTTAAATCGTTTTAACGACTAAGTCTTAAACCGATTTAAGCTTAAATAGATTTAAGGACTAAGTCTTAAATCGATTTAAGCTTAATTTAACAAGGTCTTAAATCGATGTAACTATATAGATTTAGAGCGATTTATTTTAATTTAAAGTTATGTATTTTTACTAAAAAATTATATAATTAAAAGCGGCCTTTTTTCATTATGCCAGCCGCTGATAAATATTTTTACCTTGTTATATAAATTTACGTAGTTACGTATTTTTATTCATTAAATTTATATAACACCCTTTGGCCAGCTGCTGATAATGATCCAATTTAACAAGGTCTTAAATCGATTTAACTATATAGATTTAGAAAGATTTATTTTAATTTAAAGTTATTTATTTTTATTAAAAAAATATATAAAGCGGCGTTTTTTTCATTATGCAGCCGCTGATAAATATTTTTACCTTGTTATATAAATTTATGTCGTAACGTATTTTTATTTATTAAATTTATATAACACCCTTTGGCCAGCTGCTGATAATGATCCCGCTGTTTTAAAAATATATAGTCTATTTTGGCGTTGGATACTTATCTTGTAAACATATACCCATAAATGGCAATTCGCTAACCGTGAATAAAATTTTCTCTGGTCAAATACAATAGCTGCCGTTTTAAAAAAAAATTGAAATCAACTATTGCTTATTACCAAATATCTTTTCCATTGGTTAGCATATAATTTACAAACCCCCTCCTAACCAAATTTTCAACTCTCCGCGACGCTCTGACCAAAACAGTTCGGCTATTCTTGATGGGACGCTCGCATTGTGCTTTCTAATTTCATGCAAATCAGTGTAAACGAGCTTTCCACAAGTAATAAGCTATAGAGGTTTTGCTTGACACGTGTTGATGGAGTCGTTCTCAGAAGGACAATAGGATTTATTTTTAAGTAATAGACTTACAATTTCCTTAACTGAGTTTCTTATTGCCTGACAGTTTCTCTGTCCCTTCACTTTTCTTCTCTTATCTCTCTCAGTTCCTTGTCTGCTTTTCATCCTTTAGTTCTCACTATTCGTGTTCTTCCTCATCCGATTAATCACAGACTTTTGCTGTTTTTATAGTCTATCCCTTTTAACTCATCTGATTATAGGTTTTACTCATTAACGTTCAATTAACACTTAAGATAGAAATGAATTAAACCAATGTCAAAGTTGGGGAACAAGATGCCCGAGCATTAAAGCTGATTCAGCTGCTACCAAAAGAGATAACTGCTAATATATCAAAACATCAGCAGTCCATCTTCCATCGTAATAAAAATTAGTTAAATAAAAGATGATTAATCTTATCAGTTTGCATATTTACGTAAAATCACAATTTCTAGAAGCTAAAAGATTATTCATGGAAAGAGCGCATTTCCTTCTGTAACAATACCTCCCTCTTTAATTTGAATCTCCCGATTCAATAAATATCCTTAGATGATTGCAAAAATATTAGTTAGTTAACTGTATACACAAAAAAACGCAACGCTTTAGAGAGAATGTGGCACTTCCTCGCCCTAGCGTACGTCTTGCTGACCATAACTCTACCTTATAAACACCATTTAACAAAGCTGAGATCACAGTTGTTAAGATCGACCGAAGTATTTGGGCGGAAGAAAGAATAAGGAACACAAAATGACAAGCGTGTTCCATCTAAGATAACTTGACCAAAATTTAGCAGGAATTTTATCATAATGACGTTTTACAGAAATAGATGAGCATCAATGGTCCTGGTGACCTTAGAGATACATCATTCTTTTGCCCTTCAGTTATAACCAGAGAACCAGCATGCCAGGAGGTACTTTTCGGTTTAGAAAAGGCAATCGTTTTTACTCTCGTAGGAACAAACCAATTGCAAATCCGAGGCTTGGTGTTGAGACTGGATGTGTTCTATTTTCGAAATCTCTTGCGAAAAAAAAGACGCTCAATGTAAAGGCGTCAAATACTTGTGCTGCATAAACATCCTGAACATCATCGACGATATAATTCGCATTTTCTTCGAGCTCACAAACTTGATATTGATCCACTGAAATTTCAATAAATGACACTTCTTGTGCTTGTAATATTTTCTTTTCTGTTAAGGTTATTACTGGGGTATCAAAGCTTTTAGGGGGAGTAAAAACTTCAAAACTTGTTTCAACGGTCAAATTCGGATCAATATCTTTGTCAACAGCGACGACAATTTCGGTCAAGAGAGAGCACTCTCGTACTTCGAAGTTATACTCGATTGTCTTAGGGATTTTCAATTTGCTTTCACGACTTAGAGAACTGACCTCTTGTTTCAAAACGAAAGGAGAACTTCCAATACATTTGATACTAGTAGAAAAATGTTTGACGGGATTTGATACAAGTCTAGTATCATGATGATTGGGCGTTTTTCGTCGAGGTTCGGAAGAGTAGAAACGATGTAGCTGACTTGTACAATTACGGGCTTTATGGCCAACTACACCACATTTGAAGTAGATGGGGCCCTGAGGTGTGAATCCACCGGTATAACGACGACGATACGATTGCGTAGAAGACTGATGATTCCTATCACGACTTCCTAAGTTTGGGCAAAAACTTTCCCTTAAAGATTCCATTCCGTCATGTATTTCCTGACACAAATCGTCACGTAACAAGTCACAAGGTTGAAAGCTGCTATGGCTATCCGCAATAGTGGGGTCAACCGATTCCGTGTGGCGTGCTAAATTAACTGCTGTGAGATAATCTTTCGGTTGACCCATCAGAACTTCGCGCTTAATGTCTGCACGCAACCCGTTAACAAAATAGTAAAACTGATCTACTTGAGACACACCTAGTCGTCGATAAGTGCTATCAATAAAATTTATATATGAATCCAAAGATTCACTGAAACCGTGTTGTCTCGAAGTGAGCGACTGTCTCAAAAGCCATTTCAAATCGTCTGAGAAAAATCGACTTTTTAACGCCGTAGATAAGAGGTCAAAATCATTTCTTGTCTCCGGTTCGAGAGAAAAATAGAAGGTCTCCGCGAGGCCTGTTAATTACAAGCTAAATTGGCGGCCAAACATGTCGAATCTAGTTTGCAACCGCAGGACTTCAATTGATTCTCAATCTTCTCAAGCCAGCAATAAATATCTTGCGATTCACGTCCTGAAAATGGTTCCAATTGGGCTTGGTAATTTTTCATTGTATTGTAAAAGAAATCATTTTGTCGACTTATGAGCTGATCTAACCAAGAGAACATGTCTTTAAAAGACATATTGAAATAATAAACTAGTAAGTTTGCGTTATAACCTAAGATTAAATTACGTGCTTCCTCCTCGCGAAACGTCCCTCAGCGGCGATGAGCGAGGAGAAACGTCTGCCGTTCGCAGGCTATAAGTTTGTAAAGTTAGTTGATTGGGCCTTAAAATAAGCATACTAAGATACAAATGTTGAACAACACATAAATATAGCAGGGATTAAAAGTCATTAGTTTAAAAGGTCAACATCATCATAGTCCTTATTTACTTCAATGTGGAAAATGCCATGTCCCTCTGTAGCAATGAGCACGTGGTCCTGTCCGTTTTCGCGCTACTCACCAGTGTGTAGTTAACGTAGAAAAAAAAGCCATAACTTCTGATTTTTGTGAGGAAAAATTGAGAACAAACAAAAAGGACGACTGAACCAAATTGATCTGATTTCAGCAACTGGAGAGACGGTATAGAAGTCTTGCAGAAACAGAAATACTCGGTCGTGCAAAGAGGACCGGGTTCGTACATGTACCAAAACTCTTCTATGGATAAACAAGGAGCTTTGATCGCTCGCTGAAGGCGACGAGGCGAGAGATACCAGGATCATACCAAACTGTTCTGCACCACTGTAAACGAACTTTCCACAAGTGATAAGCTCTAGAGGTTTTACTTGACACGTGGTGATGGAGTCGTTCTCAGAAGGACAATAGGATTTATTTTTAAGTAATAGACTTACAATTTCCTTAACTGAGTTTCTTATTGCCTGACAGTTTCTCTGTCCCTTCACTTTTCTTATCTCTCTTTTCTTCCTCATCCGATTAATCACAGACTTTTGCTGTTTTTATAGTCTATCCCTTTTAACTTATCTGATTATAGGTTTTACTCATTAACGTTCAATTAACACTTAAGATAGATATTAATTAAACCAATGTCAAAGTTGGGGACAAGATGTCCGAGCATTAGAGCTGATTCAGCTGATACCAAAAGAGATAACTGCTAATATATCAAAACATCACGAGAGCTAAACACGAGACGATGGATCTAAGAAAAAATATAGAGTTATTGTTGATTTTCCTCGCCGTTGCCTCGATGAGATTACACGCTTCTCAAGTGAAACTAAGAGGTCGACAATTTATGACTTACAAACTAAAATCTGGTGAAGAATCCAGACAGACTGTTGTCAAATTGCGATTCCAAACCATTCATCCAAACGGTCTATTTTTGTATTCCAAAGGAGCTAAAACTGATGAGTACCTTCCGCTTGACTTCTTTCATGGACAAGTGCGGTAAGTGTGTTGTTAATTTTTATATGTTCGCTGTGTGAGAAAATCTTGCTAACTTGTAAACAGTTGTAAAACCAACTACTGGGCCAAGCTTGAAGATATGGGAACAATTGAAAAGAAGCCTTTTGTTTTGATTTGGTATTTCATTGAACGCATCTTTTTCTTAACCGACATGTAATACAGTAGGTCTGTTGAAAAGGAAACACTGGGCTTGTACTAAAACATGGAACGCTGGAATGCCGGAACGCCGGAATACTAAAATCCGGAACACAAAATTACTAAAACCCGGAACGCATTTTAGCTAAAGTAAATAAAAAAGAAAGAAAGAAATGAATGAATTAATTAAAACCTGTATTTCTTAAACCCATAACTGAGTACTTCAATTCAAACAGGAAAATTAACCCGGTAGAAATCAACGCAGAACGCAGAAATCAACGCCTAGTGTTGGTAATCGGGTAGAACATTTTTTTGGGATCCTAACATCCGAGTTTCGAGTTTTTTTTTATTTATAGTTATTATTTTTTAATTTATTTATTTTTCATGCGTTCCGGGTTTTAGTAATTTTGTGTTCCCGGTTTCAGTATTCCGGCGTTCCGGCATTCCGGCATTCCGGCATTCCGGCGTTCCATGTTTTAGTACAAGCCGAAACACTGCGTCTTATTTTCCTTTCATTGGCAGTTATTGCAATTCAGTTGCAAAAGAAAATTAATGTTATACTTCTTTTTTTAGTTTCTTAAGGTTTTTGCTCCTAGCAATCTCTCATTTTTTCTCTTATTTTTTATTTGGGTGTATTTTAGGATCTGCATGGAAACAATGTATAATACTGTACATAAAAACAAAGCGATAAATATCTAGATCGGTTTTTAAAATATATAATAAGATTACTTTGTTTTCAAAACAAAAATAAGCGAAGGGATCCTAAGGAATGTTTTCGATAAATTATTAGATTTCAAGGAAACTAGCTGTGTTTATGGCTAACTGAGGAAGTTCTACGAAAAAACCTTTTTAAAATTTATAAACATCCGTTCCTTACTGGGCGAATGTTTTTGTCAATGAAATATTTGTTGACCTTGATTTCTCGTATTCTTTAACTATTTACACTGATACAATAATAAACATTTTGTGTCATAGAGGAAATTTGTTGTTAAAATTAGCGAGAACTCTGTCGAAATCACAAATATTTCTTCGACCACTTTTTTTAAAGAAACCAACTAATCAGACTCCGCATTATTGTTCCTTGCAGTTTTGGAGACTGAATAACCTTCTTTTAATTATCTATCAAAATACTAAACAAGTAGTATAGGAGGGATGTTTTACTCCACTTTTTTGAGCAGGAATCTCATAAGCGTGAGCAGAAATAAATTAAATAATCCTTCCGTGTCTAGACAATTTTCCTATGGCCTCTAAGCCAAGAGTTCGACTTTCTTTGTTTCTTTCGGTTTGCCTTGTTCTTTGTAGTTGTTCTTTTAGCTTTTGCTTTAAAAGAGGCTTCATTTCTTCGTGATCTTGACAGTTCGTACACCATTTCTTGTGTCTGTACTGGACTGCGAGTACTAGTTGAGTGATTTTTTTGAGGAATTATCCGCTTCACTTTCGTAAACGACGACTTTAACTTTAGGTTGCAGTTTCGCCTCTTGTAAATACTGTCTTCGCTGTATGTGGTCTAACAGATGAACATCCGCGAGATGGTTAGCTAATCTGACAAGGTACTTCGCCCCACACGATGAAATAGGACGGTTTATGCAAACTCTCTTGTAAACCATGTTGACAGTTTGATGGATAAACACAACAGTGACATCTTTTTTCGCAAATAGTCAGGTTATATAGAGTGTCAGAAAGGCCAAACACAGGCCAGAAAGGCCATAACCAGGCCTGAAAGGCCAAAACCAGGCCAAAAGGGACAAAAGGAGACAAACGGGCCATTTCTAGTCATGTGTCTTTATTTTTTCTCAGACACACGCGTGGGTGTCACGCATCGCTAGTCACGCAACAACTCTTAACATTGGAATCATCATCTTTATTCAGTGTAATCACAAATAACAGTGCCTAATAAAAAAAGTTTTGACCGTGAATTAGTAATTACTCTCAAAATAGTTTTCCAAAATACTTATATAAGATCGCCTCTAGTTGTAAATAGTATTTTTTTTGCGTAGCTTTTTACCGATGTTTGTACATAGGAAATTAGTTTGTAAATAAATCATTGGTCGAATTTAATCGTGGCTTGTTTCCTGACTCGACGCGCACGACTTACACGCGAGATCTCCACGGTGCGCCCAGGGGAAAAAACAAAGGGGTTAAAAAGGTGCCCTTTCTGCCCTTTCTGCCCGATCTGCCCTTGAAAATCAACAATAAATTTCGTGTCGCAAATAGTTTTACTCAGTTTGTATCTAACATTCGTCCTGTCAGCCTGAAGAAACTAACATGTAAACACTGCCCCATACCGGGATGTCATTCTAAATTTTTAGTTCGATTAGCAAATCATTTAACTCAAGTCTACGAGTTATCGGAAATAGAACAAAAATATTGGCTTCAATTTGCAAAATTACAAAATACCAATGCGATTTGTGCGTTCTCTCATTTATGGAAAAGAATTCTTTTGGGTTCAGCTTCCTTGTCATACACACGAATCGCATTGGTATTTTGTAATTTTGCAAATTGAAACCAACATTTTCGTTCTATCTCCGGTAAGTCGTCGTTTACGAAAGTGAAGCGGATAATTCCTCAAAAAATCACTCAACTAGTACTCGCAGTCCAGTACAGACACAAGAAACGGTGTACGAACTGTCAAGATCACGAAGAAATAAAGCCTCTTTTAAAGCAAAAGCTAAAAGAACAACTACAAAGAACAAGACAAACCGAAAGAAACAAAGAAAGTCGAACTCTTGGCTTAGAGGCCATTGGGTAATTGTCTAGACACGGAAGGATTATTTATTATTGCTTGAAATAGAACAGAGAAGACAGATTTGTAATAGTCAGTCGAAGGATTAATTTTCATTCCTTTTCCTTACTAATCGCTGTGTATTTGACTCTTTTTGTTTTTAATAAAGTTTTTAAAACGGTATCTGTGTTTATTGCTAGCAATTATTAGTCACGCGTTTAATCAATTGATCCTTGTTAAGTAATTTGTTTTATAATAATACGTCAATATGCTCCCTTGAGGTTTTTCCTGTAGAGCTAATTTGTATTCAACTTTTTGGGCTTGTGAACTCGCATAATTACCTAACTAACCGTGCGTGAAAATGACAAGACTCTCATTTCCTGAGATAGATGGGGAAAACGGTTCTGTAATAGTCAGACAAACTTGGAATAAAGCGTTTTCAGCTCCAATTTGTGTATATGTGCGTGTGTTTTCTTTATATATCCGAGTTTTAGCGCTAAATAAGATATAGGAAACCGTTTCTCGCGTTGCTAGGTGATCGCTCTTATTTTCCTTTTAATCAAGTTACTTACCGGGCAAGTCTAGGCAAGCCTATTGTTTGTATTGAAGTAGAGTGACGCTCGACGTATTAGTAAGCTTATACCGAATTAGTATGCAGGAAGACACTGACTAGGCACTTAATTAATATGCAGGAAGACACTGACTAGGCACATAATTAATATGCGGGAAGGCAGTGAGCAGGCTTTTATGCCGTTCAAACAATAAAAAATACGGCAACCAACCAGAATGCTTCGTCAAACGAGACAGCCAATGAGCGTCTTTCTAATTCAAAACAACTATGACATCATAGTACCCCGGAATAAAAATGACATCATCTTTCGAAAATAACTAAAACCTGTCAAACCGGTTATACCAACCATGACCACCACAAGATAAAAATAGAACATGACATCATTGATAAACCCGTCAAACTGGATACACTTAATGAGATTCCACCGCAAGTTAATGAGATACCACAGCATTTTATTCATGAGATCAAGACAATAGCCTATGACGTCATCGGCGTTAATTTATTCTTGCTCACGCTTATGAGATTCCTGCTCAAAAAAGTGGAGTAAAACATCCCTCCTATACTACTTAAACAATGCAATGAATCACACAAAATTAAACTTTGGCAAGATTGTGTCCTCCATGAAAGAAACCGAAAAGAACTGTGCAGTTATCAAGAACACCTACTTAAACAACAAAACGTTAAAAGAAATCGGATCGATGCAGTATTTTTCTGTACAACGACTTTGTTTAATTCTTTTGAATATGTATTCCTTATTTTTGTGCATTTCTTTGTGTGCCTCTCCGCTTATAATCACCATTCGCCAAGTTCTCCTGTGCGAAATAAATCTTACTTATTTGCTCGCTACTGAAACAAATCGCATACATTTTATTACATTTCTATACACTGCATGTTTTTATACTGATCCTTTTAGATATCAATTCCCTTCTTTTTTTTCTGCGGAAAATATATACATGGCCTTAAATGGCTTTATCTGCAACACCGTAGGAGGGCTATAAAAATCAATTTTCCCTCTTACTCATGTTTGAAACACCGCTTGAATCGATCAGATTTGTCTACTTATTTTTTCATGCCTAAATCAGTGCCGCAAAAACCTACATTTTTCATTCGGATTATTAAAACGTTAGTTTAAGGTGCTTCCAGTGTACTATATGCTATGTGAAACAAAGTCCAAATTGAATTGGCTTACGCGTCAATGCTACCAAAGATATATCACTGATATCTTGCCTTTTACCATCGCATTTAAGTATCTTCAATGAAATTCTTGCCCAAAGCCTCACCACTCAAACCATCCAGACCACCAAAAGAGTTCGGCCAAATTATTTTGATTAACATTTTAATTTGCAAAGGCTGTTCCTGTGATTTTGATTCATATCTAATATTATAGTACAGTAGAAAGGCACTCCCCCTTTTGTAGTCTTTACATAAAAAATGATTTGGGTAATGCCACAACGTCGACAGTTGTTTTCAAAATTTTGTAAACTTAATCTTACTCGTGCGTTCATATTTGTATCAACGCGGGAAAGATTTTTATCCGTAGCAAGGAGTAACACTTTCGTCATTCTTAAAGCCGGAGGGCTAGCATTAGAATAAGACTGAAGCGATGGCAACTATGGCTGTAATTGTAGCCATTATATATCTATAGTTCTGCCAAGAGTACAGCTACAGTAGCTTCTTCCAACAGTTGTTGGCGAAGAGAAGCAACCGACAGGAATGGGCCACATTGATTATTGAAAGAATATGCCTTGCACTTTAACTTTCCTAAATTCAGGCGCTGGAATGGCTACTTTTTTTATTCACTAGAAACAAACGGACTAGTGATGGATACTGGCTCTTACAAATTCTGGATGACATTCGTTGTCTGAGAAACGTTTTGAGAGCTTTTTTGTTTAGACGAACATTAAATATGTCTTTAAAAGATTAAAATATATACTTTTTATTCTCTAGTTATCAAGCATATATCGGAGGCATCCACAAACGTGGAAAGGTGAAAATATTAAACGCAAATAAGAAGTTGAACGACGGCGAATGGCACAATGTCACCTTAGAACAACGTGGAAGAACTGCTATTCTTGAGGTGGATAAGTTGCGAAGACCAAAAATCGTTCAAACAGACTACCAAGATCTTCACCTCGACGGCAACATTTTCATTGGTGGAATGAGGTCTTCCGACTATAAGATCTACCGTCCTGAGAGCCGTAATTTTAGCGGGTGCATTGAAGACCTTACATTCCGTGATGCAAACCTGATCAGAAAGGCTAAAATCAAAAGTTCAGAAGTCAGAGTGTACGGGAATGTGGCATTTAAGTGCGAGGAACTCGATTATAGGGTAGTAACACTTCCGAATCCGAACACAGGTTATCGAGTGACTGTACGTAAGTTACACGCAGACAACGACACATTTTCAACGAGTTTTTACTTTCGTACATACATCAAACAAGGCCTTCTGTTATCACGAAGCGCAATTAAGGTCAAGTTAAATTTGCGATTGTCACATGGCACTTTGATTTTTAATGTTATGGCTCCAAACCGATCAAGGACAACATTAAAACTGGGTTCTGAACTTGACGATGGAGAATGGCATAAAGTCAATGCTAGTGTCAGAGGGCGAGAAGCTTGCTTGCAACTCGACGAGAAATTCCGGACAGAACCTTTGAACCAGTCACGGCCTTTAATGCTTGACTTCGCAAATAAATCTCGCCTGAAAATATTTCTTGGTGCCTTTGAAGAGAGAAATTTTCCTGGTTTCGTTGGGTGCGTTTACAATTTACAGGTAGACGGTCATAGGATTACAGTGAAAAATCTGAAGAAAAGCGGCAAAGACACTAATATAAATTTGCGAAACACTTGCCGCCTACAGAATCGCTGCCAGCCGAATCCGTGTAAAAACCGAGGCATATGTACACAGACGTGGGACAGGTTTTACTGTAATTGTAAATACACCGTATTTGAAGGGGAACGTTGCGATATTTCCATTTACAAGGCCACATGGGAATATTACAAAGCCACGGGGTTGAAAAAAAGTGCTTTATGTTTGCTTGACTCAGTAGGTGGTGGAACGCCATGTACAGCATATTGTAATTTAACCCGGGATGCCGCAAAAACGACAATACGTCACGATAAAATGACTAAAACGAGAGTAGGAGATGGGATTATAAAAGGATCTGATTATCTACACGAAATAACGTACTCAATTGGTATGGAACAAATTGAACAACTAATTAGGAAAAGCAGCAAATGTCGCCAACATGTTAGGTTTCATTGCTTCTTTTCTAAGCTTCTAAATTCGCCCGATGGGCCTCCTCACGCGTCGTAGCTGTCACGTGACTCGGAGAGACAAAACTATTGGGGCGGAGCAGAACCCGGAAGTGAAAAATGCGCATGCGGAATGCATGACCCGCCAACTTGTAAGAGTGCCGCTAAATTTTGCAATTGTGACAACAAGGCCAGAATATGGCAAGTGGATGAAGGGTATTTGACAGATAAAAACACTCTTCCCGTCACTGCTCTGAAATTTAATGCCAAAAGCAAGAGATCTGACTTCACAGTATTTCCACTGGAATGTTGGGGAGGTCTGGATGAACATAAAATTTCGATGATACAACCCCAGCAGAGTGGAATGGCGACTGATAATCCATTAGACAAAGGTTGTCTGAATGATCCGAAACCAACGCAACCGATGAGCCTCTCGACTTCTTCTAGCTCCACCAATAAAATGTCCACACCGAAAACTTGTCCAACAGATGACAGTAATTTCTATGACGAGTGCACATCATCCCCAACCTCCTCGCCAAATGTTACCGTGGCAACTCTCTATCCTAAAACGCCTGCAAAAGAAATACAAACCTCACCATAGCCAAAAGAATTCACTGTAGATAACGGAACCGGAGAATTGTCTACCATCGCTATCGTAATGATTTCCGGCGCTTTAGTAGTTACTGTTCTATTATGCATGAATTAGGTCTTCCTCGCGTTATAATGTGTGTTCGAACACACAGTAAGCGTGGCGAGTACATTGTCCCACCGACCGGCTCTGGTGGAAATTTAGCAGGATTATTTCCGCTGGTAGCCAAACGTGCGTCAGTACGGGGGAAGCAGTTAACACAGTACAGCGTAAATGACAAACATGTAGAGGGCAACACCACAAGTGGAATCAATTCATACTGGGTGTGAATTTCTTAAACACTCTCCGTGCAGTCAAAAAATCTTTGAAAGCCACCTCTAGTCAGAACCGGGCGGTTAACAAGCGGTTCTAAGTTTGGCCGGTTTAATGAGCGCATACGATACGATAAGATACTTTATTTAACGTGGATATTATCAGCTAGTTTACAGGTAATCCAAGGCCCTAATTATACCCTAATTATATTCCTAAAATTTAAAATTCCAAAACAAAAAAACAAAAATTTAAAAGTAAAAACTAAAAATATACAATAATTTATCATATGAAAACTGTAAAAGCTAAGAATCGATTAAACAAGAACAACAAGAAACAGGCAGCAATTACTATAAATCCCGATTTCAGTCAAAAGTTAAGCAATCGAATCTTGTTCTTCACTTCATTGGTGCCTGCTTTAATTCTAATGTCATTTGCTAGCTCGTTCCATTTCTTAGCGGCAAAATATCTCCAAGATTTGAGACCGTATTTAGTCGTGTTAACTTTAGGCAATGAAAGGATATAATCATGTCGAAGATTGTACTTGGATGAGCGTAAGGTGATAAGATCTCTAACTGCGGGTGGAGCTTTGTCCGATATACTATTGTTTATTGTCAATAGTATGTCTTGGATTCTTCGAGTTTCTAATGATGGGAGTTCAATTCTTTCCAAGAGATCTTGATAAGATGCACTTTTATCTTTGAAGATGTACCTCAACGCCCTTTCGTTGACTTTCTCGATTTTAGCAGTGTTTCGTTTTCCGCAGTGTTGCCAGATTTGGTTACAATAGTTAAAATACGGCAGTATAAATGCGCGATAAAGCGATTCCTTGGTTTTAAGTGGCAAAATGTTTTTCAATCTGTTCAGAGCACTTATCTGAGCACTTACTTTGCGACAAATACTTGAAATATGATCCTCAAATGTTAACTCGTTATCAAGGACAACCCCCAGAAGACAAGTCTTTTCTGTGGTTTTAATGTCAATATCAGCTGATTTAAAGTTCAATTTGTCTTCCGTTTTGCCAAGTACCATAGCCTGATATTTATCTGGGTTAGGTTTCATGCCATTTTGAATAAACCATGAAGTAGCATAAAATTCTCAAGATCGATACTAAGGTTGTTTTGGACAGCACGAACATCTTTGCAGGAACAATGAACAATTCTGCATTGTTTAATTGGGTGTGCCAGGTCGTTCATGAATATGTTAAATAATGTAGGTCCTAAAATAGAGCCCTGTGGGACCCCTCTTGACACTTTTTGCCATGTGGAGAAAGTATCACTAAGCTTTACTATTTGATAACGAGAGAAGAGATAGCTACGCATTAAAGATAACGCATGATCACTTAGGCCATAGAATTTTATTTTCTCCAAGATAAGATCGTGTGAAAGACAGTCAAAAGCCTTGCTCAAATCAATGGCAATCGTACCGATGATATTGTGTTTGTCAAGATCTTCCTTCTATTGTTCAGTAAAAGAGAGAAGTGCTGTAGGACAGCCGTGATATTTCCTGTACCCGAACACGTACTTATGAAATATATTTTCGAAGTGGTCAGCCCCTGAGTTGTTGACGTAGGATTTGTTCAAAGATCTTGGAAAGCGATGGAAGAACTGTAACAGGTCTATAATTCACTTTCTCCAGCTGCGAGTCCTTTTTGAAATGCGGCACAGTCTCACCTCGTTTCCAGGAATTGGGGACCTCTTTAGAACTAATAATAGTGTTTATTAAATGGCTTAAAGGCCTTGTTATTGACGGAATAGACGCCTTCAGAGGACGTGGAGGTATGTGATCATGACCTCTCGCTTTGTTTGCTTTTATTTTCTCTAGCTCATGATTCGTTAAGCTGAGTTCGAACTGTTTATGATCACACGTGCGGTTGATTCTCAAAAGTAGAGCAGGGTTGGATGCCCAAGCTGTCTACTCCATTTGTAAATTAACTATTAAGAGTATCTGCAACTAGATTCTGGTCTTTAATTAATTGCGTAGGATAGAGTGACATTAAACAGGCTGCATGTAGACAAGCTAAAGAGACAATGACAATTTACCTTAAAAAAGTCAATCCCAATTCAACTTTCTGTCATTCAAGAGTGAGTTGAAACTCCTTATGATATCAATATGTGGTCCAGAATACAGGTGATGGGAACAGGCAAATGGATCAGCCAAACGATGCTAAGAATTTTTCTCCTTTTGGCTCGGACCAGGAAGCGAAATCCGTACACACGGAAATTACGTCTTAAAATCAATAAAGTTGCCAAGTTTTAAAGCAATTTGTTGAAAACTAACGACCATATAGTACCGCAAATTCCACGAATTTTACAGACGTTTTGATGGCAGGGGGCAACTGCTCGTGCTACCACGATACAAACGTCTGTAAAGGGTCGACTCTATGGAGCAATAACTTTTTCTCTCTTTTCACTTAGCACCTTTAAACTCACTGCTCTTTAACAAAAGTTATGCACGACACCAAGAGAGAATAAGGGACACTAAGGGATACATAGAATGTGTCCCAGTTAACGGTCAAGGTCAAGGTCCTCTTTTCAGGGCAGTGTTGATGGATATTCGCTCACTGCTCTTTAACAAAAGTTGAAAACCATGCAAGGGTCTACTATGGACATCAATAGAGAAAAGGGACACTAAGGGATCCATAGAATTTGTCCCAGTTAACGGGGTGTCCTTATCAGATATTCTGAATTTAAGGGTCAAAATCCTCTTAAAGGAGCGGATCTAGGGGTCGAGGCCCGTAGCACTGTGGCGTTTAGGCCACCTTCATCTTAAAGTCTTGATAAAGGGACCTTCCACCGTACCAAGACTTATTTGAAAATCTGCCTCAGTTTAAGGTCAAAGGTTTTCGCTCTTTTAAATTTTCCTCTCCGTTTTAAACTAATCGTTTACTGCCTGTTTTAGCTCATATTTCCGGTTCATCTTTTTTGTAAAGCTACGAATCAATGTTCTTAAACCTTTTGAGGAAAAATTTCACGCGGCTGATAAAAGCATGTAAGACGTGTAACATCAATGAATCGCGTCGTTTTTCTAAGATGGTCATTATAACCAAGAGAGAATCATTCTCTCATGTTATAACGGAATTAATTTTATAATGTGATACAAGTTCAAAATTAGTGAAAATGAGCCACGCTAATTTTAAAAGCTTTATGTACAAAATACAGCTAAGAAGAATTGAATTAAAGCCAAGAATTTGGCAACGCGTCTGTGAAAAGATAGTTGTTATGGTCTCTTATATTATGGAAACTTTTTTCCCTTAGAAAAATCCATCTGTGAAGTGCGGGGTGATATTATATTGCTGGTTTTCACTGTCACGCCGTCACAAATAAAACTGGAATCATTCCAAATCAAACCTACAATCTCAGAGATCGTAGAATATTGATATGAAAACAATTTTGCCTCTGCAGATTTGTTATACACGAGAAATGCAAAGAAATTAAGGTTTTACCCAAATTTATGCAATTAAGTATGAGGGGCGCAGTGTTGGCATGAGCCTCTCTACGGTCATGTCTGCACGAATCCGGGCATTTTCAAAACCACATATTTTTTATCTGGATTCGCGTGAACGGGGCTTTAAACCGCCTCTGGAGACCGGTTTCGTTGACCGGATTCACCTTTTCTCGTGTGAACGGAAGGATGATTCGTGTCAAAAAACTCTGCGGTCTCAAGAATATCTGGATTCGCGTGTGGACATAGCCTAGGGGCTTGTTTACATAGAGGTGGGGAACCCCAGGTAGGTGAGGTAACCCCGGGGAGGACCTCCTGGGAACCTATTTATTTAGCTTCGCCTAACTAGAATACAATCTTTATACAGTCTTGGTTGGGGTGTGAATCACGCTTGGTGGGGGTGTGCCGCCCGGTTCTCAATATCCTGACCCGATTTCAGACCAAACAATGTAAATTTTACACTGCCGTTTTCAGACTAGAACTTTAAAATCCATACCCGTTTCAAGACCTGGCCATTAGGCAGAAATTATGTTATCATTACTTAGATTAGAGGGCAAACCAAAAACTATACAAATCCATTCCGAATTCGCATATGTCTCTTTCTTTCTTACTCATTTGGAATTGAAACGATAAATACTTTCATATACACTGATCCGTGGTTCCCTCGAAAACCATACCCGATTCCAGACCAAAATGCGCAAAGTGTATACCCGTTATCTGACCAAAACGGTGCAAAAACCCTACCCGATGGGGCGGCACATACCTATATGGCTTATATAAGGGAGTAACCCCCTCCCCCACCAAGGGAAGTAACCCGCCTAGGTGGGGTAACCTGCCTGTCCATATAATCTCATTTTAATTTTATCACGTTTACATGATATGTGGGGTGACCAGACACATGTTACATCACCTATCTGGGATCCCCCACCTCCATGTAAACAAGCCCTAAGAGACAACCTAAATATAGCTGAGCCATAACCAGTAATAACCACGAGTTTTGTTTGCAACTGAGAACGATACTGATTCTCATAAAAGGACTCTCGATCTTCCTATTTCATAAAAATAGGGCAAGAACGGCAAAAATACAATTTAACCGTATGGTAAATCAAATGCTTTTTGAGAACATCTGCCTAACTAATAATCTGAGGGCACAAATGTAATAACTGGTCACAAATGTAATAAAGGTCACAAGTGTAATAACATTTGGTCACAATTGTAATAAACATCTAAACTAAGCTAAAACAAAAAAATCACAACGAAATCTAAAATCCCACAGAGGATATTACCTCCTACGCTTTTACACCACACTGAGCACGAGTAAAAATTTTTAAAACTTAAAAAAATTTCACAAGATATCACATCAAATCATAGGTGAGCTGAATGGCTAAAATGTCACAGGAAATTGTATGGGTGAACTTTTTCCTTAGGGGATATCACGAGTATGTGACTGAGTGGGAACCAAGATTGGGAGACTTTTGTACACTCATGCCGAATCTAACAATATAAAGGATCCAAAAACCGTCTGACGACTCAACAATGGAAGGGTCATAGTCAACGGGAAACGAGTAAAGAGAGTTGGTGTAGAGTTGGCCTTGAGGTTCCTTGTGAGTATCAGGCAAAGATAAAGAGGATGAAGGTTATGTTCTCAGAATTGACGGGGACACGGAACAGCTTTGCAGAAGTAAGGGGGATACAGTAAGTGAAGGTATAAGTTGCGCGGACAAAAATGATGAGCTACAGAACGGAGTAGGATCAGGATACACAGGGCAATTTTTAAACAACGATGTGCCAGAAAGTATCATTAAGATTACCTTAAAGTCCTTTCGGTTTATGAGAACATCCCTACAAGGTGTAAATAACTTCATCAGAGAAACAGTAGACAAGATGTCTTGCCCTAAGGTATACATTCCAGAACTTGCAGAAAAAACAGTCGTCATAAGCATAAGGAAACTAGTAATACTGAAGGGGAGATGCAGTAGTGCTGTTGAACGCCTTCCGGCAGTTATTAAATCCCCTAAATGGTATCATGCATGGGTGAGGTTAGTTCCTCTAGAATTTGGATGGTTTGCAATATCTCGCATTTTTTGGAAGAATACTGAAAACACACGTAAAAAGAAAAGCATGCCAACCAAAGAAGAACATATGTTCCTCGTTTAACGCCAAATAAGGAAGCTTGTTTTTTGGATTTGCCAAAGACTGATCAGATTAAAAACTGTGTTCTTCTCAGAGAAAGTTCGTGCTTGGTGTATTAATTACTAGGACTGATGTTCGGTTCCCAGACTTTTTTGTATGCACAACTACAGTTCCCCTGCCATGTATAGCACGAAAGCAATTCAAAGTCCTAATTTGATAACCACAAGCCTTTCTTTTTCAAGGTTGTAAGTTAATCTTCAGATTTAATGAGATTAAACCATTGTTTTGAAGTTATAGGTTGTCGTAAGTCCTTATTTCACTATATTGCAACAATAAAATTTCCGCCAGGACTCTGTGACGAACAGGTGACACTACAGTCGCATGTTGAAACTGCTCAATGCCGTCATAAACTAATTAGCAAGTTTGCATGTAATTTGTACGAGGGTTACTTATCGTGCTTAACCAATTCTGGTCTCCTTCGCAGCCGTCCGTCTGATGCCATCAAAAAGAGCTATTTGAGGCATTTTCCGGCCTCTATCTCGCTTAAAATTAAAGGTTCCAAACTATCCGAAACTTTGCATACCTGTCGAGTATTACGCTGGTCGTGCTGTTCCCAAAGCTTAATAATAGCTTGCGAAGCTCGCACAAAAGACTTTCACCGTCCACTCAAGTTGTGCCTTTCGCTTTCCCCCTCCCTACGTCTTTTAGTTCTCTTCAATTTCCCGTTCTTTACGTTTTTTTAGGTCCTTTTGACTGAATTCCCCTTTGTTTGGATATGATTTGAAAGTCATCTTTGCCCTTCACAATTCAGAATACAAGGTTATATTACCTTTAATTTGTGTCTCTGAGTGAGTTACTCTTTTTAAATTGTTAAGTTGGTAATTATTACATTTGTGATCAAATGTTATTACATTTGTGACCAAATGTTATTACACTTGTGACCTTTATCACATTTGTGACCAGTTATTACATTTGTGCCTTAGGGATAAAAAGGTGACCCATTTCTACCACAAGGGCGAAGAATCGAAGTTTTAATGTTTGTTACTGATAATTATTATTCATTAGAATTAGGAACTGAAATAAATCCATTTGACGACCAGGGACGCATCTGTGGAGCTCAAAGACGGAAATTTGTCAAGAATAAAATAAAGCCGAAATTAAGGACAAGTTTCGAAGTTTCAAAATGGCTTCTACTAAAAGATTCCTTCCGCGTGGTACTGACAGAAATCAGTATAAAAGTGTTAAAAACTTGCCTGAAAATTTAAACTTGGCGATCGATTTTTGAAGCAGATGTCGGTCAATAAAAGAAATGTATGAAATAAGGACAAATGAACGCGTTTAAAAGTTTAGAATTGATAATAAAGACTCCGTCTATTTACGTGAAACCTTTGAGACACTAAGAGGCCGTCTGACGGACTTGCTTTTTGTTAAATCAAACGTTGATTTCCATGATCATGTTCACAAATATCCATATTTGGATTTGCCTTGTCTTAAAAAGAAGCCAAGGCTCACTATATGAATGCTGGGGCGTAGTCATGCCACTTACAAAACATGATTCATAAACAGAGTAGATACCAGAAGTAATGATACTAAAACAGTGTAGGTTTATGATATTAAACAATTCAATTTTAAATCTGCGAACAAAAGCTTTTATCAATTATTGCTGTTCAGTAAATTTGACTGAACACAAGAAAGACAAAGAAAAGTGACATTTCTGTTCAGGGGATTACGGGTTCATTTGCGAAAGTGTCATTGATGAACAATAAGCTACATTAAAAATAGACATTTTAAGATATCGAATATTAATCAAGATAAACTGGACAAAACAAGAACAAATTAAGGAAACTCTACTGAAAATTTTGGATGAATTAAATAATTATTTTCTATGGAATATTGCGGTTAATACTGTCAAAAAAGACGACTAACATCAATTTCACCGGTAAGAACATTTTTTTTTGGCAAAACTGATACTTTTATCATCATTGCCGTTCTAATTTTATTCAACAATATAGCGTAAACCGAAATTCAAATTATCATTTTATTTACTTACCATTTGGGGTGAACTGCAAAATGTTTTATATTTATGTCGAATCATTTAATATTTCTGTCGAATCATTTACGTTTTTCTGGTTTGGTCGCTGATACATTAACCAGACTCCCGCTAATATTGTTACTGCATTGAAAATGCTAAGAGTTCCTATACATAACTCAGTAAATCGTCTGTGAATACTCGATGTTTCGGGAATCCCAAGGCGATTTCCCATTATAGAAACGCTTTCATTGATAAACGTCGAATTAGTTCTGGTTTTGTACTCACCAAATTTAGAAGCTTAAAATTACAGTAAATTTCCGCCTACGAGTGACGGTTTCAAATTTTACCCTAGAAAAAACTTCCACAGCTGGTGAAATTTTCTAGATATTTCAGTAATTGTTAGATTGAATTTACAAAACAATTTTCGAACTCATTATTTTTTCGGCTACACAATTGCAAAACATAGCTTTCCCACTAGAAGTTTGAAAATCTCAAGCCTAATTGGCGACTATACGCCAAAGCTAACTTTGTTGAAATGTTACCAAAATTTCGGTCTGTTATGCTTAAGCTTTCGAATTCAATGAAGAGCTCTTGAGTTTAGGGCACAATGTTTTGAAGAAAATACAGAGATATTTCTCTGTGCTAATTTAAAGCTCTCAAAATTGATTAGCTGTAGAAAAAATAGTAAGGCTTAATATCAAACCAGAGTGAAACATCGTATTACAAAGCTAACTCCGACAGTTAATTCAATAAGAAGAACAGTGTGACAAGAGAACATGTCCTCTTGCAGTATGGTTGTTTCAAGCGAACCTGGGATTTCCAGAGGATCGAGGAAAAGTTCCATGAAATGGAGACTTTTCACCATTTACTATATAGAACAGTGGTTAGGCGAAAAAGAAACCCCCAATCCAAATCTGATCTAAAGAATCGTTTCGATTTCCCTGCTTTGGAATAATCTCATCTTACATATATTAGTGGCATGAATATCTACTCGACTAGCTAGTGGCTAATCGGTATCCATTCAACGTTGAATTTTATTTACTAGATACATGTATGACCATGGACAGTAGAGGCTTACACGAGTAAGGCTAGATGATACACTTTGCAAACATCGAGGAGTAATCAGGGCAAGTAGCGAATCACCGCCGCCGTATCTAGTGCGAACGTGAGTTATAAAAGTAGTGTTTTAATAGGATAATAAACTCTGCGAACCAACAAAACCAACAGCATGGTTAAACGATCAGGCAAACGGTTATAATGGTGGACGTAAATGATAAATTCGAAATAGTGAATTTACAGAAAATTGATATCTACAACTACTGATTATTAACACGACCAATAAAATGATAACAAAAAATTGTGTTCAACACAGCGACACATAAAAGATCCGTAATCAAAAGCAATTGACATGTAGAGTAATGTAGCGATTTGATACCAAGCTTTTATTATTCAGTTTTACAGCTCGACAAGCTTGTTAATTATCGAGCTACAAAACCAAAATCGACGTTTTAAAAATTATATGTCTCTTACGTACAGAGGAAACTTAATGAATATGTTCCACAAGGGTTCTTTATACAGGGGAACCCAACGACGATTTCCTCCTATAAATACATTAAAACTAAACACTTTTTGGGCTATCCATGCAGAGTACTGCATTCTAAGCGGGGCTATGAAAATTTGTGTATCTGTTCGCTCAGCGTAGGGGAACTTAAGCCTTTTTGAAATTACGAGCCGACTTTTCTGGGCTTCAGTATTGTTTTCCCGATAATTTAAGAGGCAATTTAACGTATTACAAAAATGGGAATTTTTCTGATTCCTATCTCCATCATATTTTTCAATCCGAAAATTTTAGTTTTCCATTTTTATACGAAAAATAGCTTAACCTAGGAAGTGAAATGTGAAAAAGTAAGCTTCAGAAAACCGTAAGGAATTTATTAGATAAACTTCGAAAATTGTGCATGACTGAATGCAACGTTCACCTTGAGGTTTTTATCCGTCCACAAGTAATAGAAAATTCTAGGCCAGTACTTGCTTCTCCGAACAGATAGTTTACAGAAACAGTTGTTGGGTGCCCCTATTTACATAACACTCTTCATACAGAAAAAAGCCGAAGTTGTTTCTTAACTGACCATACAGTTGTTCAGAGACAACCAAAAACTGACAGAACAAATGACTTAAGGATTTTGAAAATACAGAAACTGTTTGTTTTCTGAGAGGACGTCTTTAGTGCGTCTGAAAAATAAAAAAAAGTGAAGCAAATTCTTGATCAAGATGCACGAAGCATGAACCGGTGCTGCACGCCACAAATGGTGAATGATCGAGCGACTGTTTAAGATCTGGTTACACAGACATAACTGTTACTAATTTACTTGGAATTAGAATTGACCAGAATGGGCAATCGCCACTACGACTGAAAATGAGGATAACAATTTACCACTCTTTCAATTCGAGGTCAGTTTAGGCAAATAATTTCTATAAGAGTGATATCATCTCGCGATATCTCACACTGCAACTTTTCTTTCAATTGTACAGTTATACCCTGGGTTATATATGAATAATCGCGCTGGATTAAAAAAACCAAGATCAACACCAATTTATTTCTAGTAAAAGTTGCGATCTCTTGGTTACAATGATGTTATAAGAAACAAATGTGTACAGTAGTTCCAAAATTATGCAAAGAAGCCTTTCATTGGGCGCATTGATTTCTTAGCAACCTAATATTTCCGTAAGCGAATGAAATTGTAAATTGTTTAATTGGAATTAGAATACATACGCAGGCTGTTTAGTGAGCATGTTTTGACGCCGAGAAACGTATTCAAACAAGAAAATTCTATGATTCAATCCTTAGCAGAGTGTTGGTATGTACAGTGCTCGAAGCTTTCTTGTTTTTCTCTAGCTTTATTTAAAGTATGCTTTTTGATTCCGTGTTTCTTATTTCACTTCTTTCTTCAAGTTCTCACAACTTTCATGAAGACAGATTACCAGATGAGGAATGAAAACATATGGCAAACAAGGTAAATCATATATACGCCACTCTTTCTCTTATCTCCTCTGGCCCAGAATAATTTGTGTTGTTTCTAAAACATATTCCAAGAACATAGATCAGAGTAGCAATCATATGACTCTCCAATATATAATGCACAGAACGCTTTAAGCGGGTAAAATGTTAATAAGCAGCATTTAACAATAATTTACCATTGTAAAAAAAGAAAGGATTTTTAGAGTCCAGTATAAAACTTGATTCATGTTAAGCCTCTTTATCAAACAATTCTGAATATAGGTCAGAATTATTGCAACATTGCTCATTTGGATATACTGTTGTGTTGATCATGGCCTCTGCGAAGAGAAATTTTCAACTTCGTATGTGGACAAATTCTGTGCTTTATTAATTCTGGATACAAAAATGAACAGCGGAAGAACTTGTAATAGCTTGTAACTGTAATTTCTTTTTCTCTTGTTCTTGTAACTGCTCATAATTGTACTTTGCTTGGGTTTACATTAATAATATAGTATAAAAAAAATCCATATTTCACCAACAACAGATGATGCTAAGACTCAGTCTTGCAAACTGTACTCAGAATAATTTTTTTCACTGCACAAAAAGGTGATGAGTTGACGGCCATCCTCCTAAAGCTACAGCAACAGATCAAAAGTTCGCACGGCGGTTAAAGAACAAAATTGAGCAATACTTAAGGATAGATCTTACACGAGATAAAATTTAATAACTGTAATTTATGATGTTGTCGCTGATAGATCCTCGGCTATGGAACAAAATCATGATCTGCACAGGAACTCAGTTGCCGAAAAAACACAAAACACGAATTTCCTCATGTTAAGCCACACAAACCAATCAACATGTTTGACGTCTTTTACGTGCAAATCGTAATAACTGGGCCATGATTTCGTTAAAACTTGTTTTAAAAACGTGAAAAGTTAAGTAATTATTGCAAAAGAGATAAATTAACCCCTCGCGATAATCATTGCTATCTTTTGGCATTGGCAATTGTGAAAGAAGGTAAGAGTGAACTTCAAAAGACGCTATAACAGTCCTCAAGACTCCATAACATTCAAGCCGTTCATTTTTCCAAGGCATATCTTAAGCATGAAATATTTCGTTAATCTTATTATTGTAATTTTAATTGAACTAACCAAAATATGTAAACGTTTAGTGCACAAGTTAGAAGACCTTGATGATGCGATCACGAGTTAAAATGACCACCATGTTGTTTGTACTGATTTTATCGCTCATGACCGCTTTCTGCTCCAGCAAGAACAACAAACAATCCAAGAGAGACACCAAGGTAACTACATTCATTCATCAGTGTCACAACACATTTTTTAACACAGTTGATGTTAAATTGTTGAGAAAACTAGGAATAACGTATCGTGTGTTAATTTTACTAAATCCGTCTTGCCGATTATATTAAGAAATGCTCAAAAGGCTTTCAATAATTAAGATGGTATGGTTACTTGAATGAGCAACCGATCTCTTTTCATAGAGAAAGAGAATTTTCACGTTTAAAACAATCAAAAGTAACATTATTACTAACGTGGTAAATACTATGATACATTTTGTTTTCTGAAAGATGAATTTCTTTAATCACAATTTACGCGTTCATCTAAGAAACCCAAATTAAAACTTACAAATTAAGGAAATCAGTAAGCATGCACTTCCCCACCTGGATTAAAACGCAAGATGACAGACAAAATTGCCCAAAGTTAATTGCATTTTGTCATTAAATTTCTCCTTTTTTGCAGCCTATTCAATCTTCTCCATCTTGTAATAATGACGGACAAACCGGGATGTGGACATACATGACGTGTGTCCCAGGAGCCCCTGGGGCACATGGTCGAGATGGAGCCAAAGGAGACCTGGGTAGCCCGGGGAAAACTGGGTCCAAAGGACCACGTGGTGCTGACGGAAAGAAAGGAGCAAAGGGAGAGCCTGGGATCCAGGGTTCAAGCGGACAAAAAGGAGAGCGAGGGGACAAAGGCGACAGTGGATCGCCACTACTGGCTTCACACATGAACTGGAAGGAGTGTGCTTGGAAAAAAGGAGACAGCAAAGATTCAGGATTGATATATGTGAGTGAGCACTGTAACGTAATCTACGACTAGGGATACCTTCCGGCAAGTGCCAACGAGGCGAATTCGTTTTTCTTTTGTGGAATGTGCCTAATAGTTCTTCATGACATAATTATAGAGATTTATATTTGATTTCTCTGAAAAGATAAGATGTAGTACGTATAGGGGAAGGTAAAGGTACCGAAAAGGATGAACAATAAATTAAACCTATATTTGGAGTTCTATAATACGCAGACTCCTTTGACAGGCGGTAAAGTTTGGGGTCTTTGGTTCTCATTGAAAGAGTTGCATGGACGTTGACGTTCTGGGTTGGCACCATTTCTTTCTGTATAGTCGATACATAGGAGAATGGCATACAGCGCGATTTGTATATTGTGAAACATTGGACTGCTGGTTGAAAAGACAGTAGTTCTCAAAGGAATAAATGCATTAGTGATTTTTTAATTTCCTTCAAAACATGAGCAGTGGTCTACGTTTTGTAAAGACTCTTAAAATTTATTGCACTTCCGTGTAGTGGAAAAATTATGTAAATCAGGTCGGAGGAGTGACCTTTAACGTCCATTTTGCCCGAAAAAAAACTTAAAACTGTGAAAATCTGCTAAAGGAAAAAAAACTTAAGTAAGAAATGACACAATTCTAAAATCAAAGATACTACTACCAAACATGTCACTTACAAGTTAGGGTCTGTTTACACGGAGGTGGGGGCACCAGGTGGGTGATGTAACCCGCTTAGGTGGGGTAACCCGCCTGTCTATATAATCTCTCATTTTAATTTGATCACGTTTACATGATAGGTGGGGTGACCCTACACATGTTACCTCACATATCTGTGGTCCTCCACCTCGATGTAAACAGGCCTTTAGTTAACGACAGCGACGTCTGTGCCCAGGCCTTCAAAAATATTTATTGAAAGTACACGTAAATTTTGTACTAGTGCCCACTCCCCTTATCAAACTGCTTTTTTGTCCCTTTTTCAAAGATTAACTCAAAAGGCCCTTCCACAAAAATGTTCTACAAATCCACTAGTATTAACACTGTGAAGATAACTGTAACTTCCAAAGAGTACATATATTAAATTGAATATTAGCTAAAAATAGTCTTAATAGCGATACTCGCGCTGACGTCATCAACTGATATTAATAGGCCAAACAGAAGCGCATTTGCTCTTGTAAAAAAATCATTCTTCTGTTTCACTCGTTTATCATTTGAATAACAAAAACAATGGTTGTAAACAGTAATGTCTCCTATGGGTCACGTGACAATGAAGTACTCCAATCAACACAATAGTTATTGAACTTATACCTAGGAACTCTGTCCGAGACGGGAGAATTACACAATAGCTAGCATTTCTGCATACTATATTTCAAATGCATTGTTAGTTACTGCAGCTGTTCACTTGAAAATGAAACTAGGAGACAATACCCCTGAATAATGATGAGACGCTCTCATGCTCACTTGCAAACACGAAATTTCCTACAAAAAATAGCGAATTGTAGCCCCTATTTTACTGCGTTACAAGTTATCAATAATCTTGAAGCTCAAAGGTCATATAGAATAATGGTACGTTAATCTCGAATCTCAAATATAAAAAAAAATTCAACGCGCGGTTTCAAAATCATTCACTTCTTTCTTAAAGTACACCGAATGTTTACGAAACCGCTAATAAGAGCACATCGATACATACTAATCAAATCCTTCTTTTTTTTTGCATTTAAAAAACACTTGATTTTCTATAGATAAAGACCGAATATCAAGATTGTGCAGTTTTTACCGTATTTAACTAGAAAAACATCATCCCAAAATACCTCCATGACGCTCTTATAAATTTCATGAACATCGAGTCGGCTATGTGGAGGAAAAAGCTCCAATGAACGATTTTGGAAGAAGATTTCCTAGTGGCCGGTTCAGTGTAAATAGTTCTGCGAAGAATACGGTGTTTACTGATGAAACTTTGTGGGTTTAATCCTATTCCTTGATCAGCGGCCGCTTAAAATTCATTTACAAAGGAAAAGAGAACGCTGAAAACCCTGGTCTCAACAAACGCAATAGAGAGGAGGAGTGTGACGTCGTGTTACCAGGGTAACAACATTTCTGGACCACAACAACAGGGATTTTAAGCAACGATGACGGCGGCGACGGCAACGAGAAGGGGAAAAAAGCAGTAGGTTTATATCGGCAAAACAACAACTATGAAATCAACGTGGATTACGCCGCTTTTTTCGTAGCCGTCGAAGCACGACTGCGACATGAAACTAAGGACCTGTTTACGTGAAGGTGGGGGGGCCCCAGGGAGGTGAGGCAACCCCCAGCCGGTCACCCCACCTATCATGTAATCGTGATCAAATGAAAATGAGAGATTATATGGACAGGCGGGTTACCTCCCCAAAGCGGGTTACCTTACCTATCTGTGGTCCCCCATCTCTATGTAAAGAGGCCTTTATTTTCACACGCCCCCGCTTTATGGAGTAGGTAAACACAACACAAAAATTTTCTTTTTCTTTTTCTCAACTTAAGTAAGTCCTTTCGGGATAAACTCCAGAAAATTTCGCCAAAATTTGACAAATTAAATAGAATCCGAAACCCATAAGGGGATGAAACCTGTAAGTCTCATATGTTTGCTTTGTCCGAGGCTCGTGATTATCCATTTTCGAAATTACCATATTTAGAAGGAGAATAAGAAATAACTGGCCTATCAAAATTCGTAAACGACGTGACGTAATTATACTTCCCCGATCATGTCCCGCGCCTGCTTAAAAAATGGCTGACAAAAGGGGGGAAAAAACTCCCGAGAGCCGAGTAAGCTCTTAAAGGTTGAAAGTTAATTCCTTAAAGCAATTCGCGTAACACTATCTGGATCGTGGATCCGTTCGCGCAAGTAAAATCGGCTGAGCGCGCACATGGCACAATTCAACACAAAATCCATCTCAAATCGGGGCGCATTTAATTTTTGTATAAAACGCGCGTCTCTGAAACATTAATAAATACATAAATTCCCTTTCATAAACGCAATTTTCTTGGCCGTAGAGTGCAAAATGTACCTGAAAATTCAGCAAAAACTCGAAAGACGATTTATTGATGAAAAGCTTCCCTTCCTTCCCAAAAAGAAAACTCTTTTGAACGTTCTCGTTCCATTTTTTGTCCTTTAACGGTGTATTTTTAACCCTGAAATGAAGAACTCTGTTCTTAAAACCACCGCATGGTGATCTCGCGGCAGCCATTTTATTGAAAATGGATACTGCCTTCATTAAAGTTTTCAAAAATGGTAAAAGTGAATATTCACGAGCATTCAATGCGAGTTACACGTTTCAATCCCTTGTGAGTTTCTGATGGAGTTGAATAAGATCGATGAAGTTTGAAACAGTGCAAATTCAGTTTTTAAGTGACGTTTTTGGTTTGTACATGCAGAGATTTTGTTACCATGGCAACGTGACACAACGACTTCTCCTCTCTATCCATAGCCCACAATGAACAGTTACACACTGGATCGCCGGGCCTCGAACCACAAGGAGCAGGGCGGATAAATCTTGGGCGGTGAAACGAGCGCTCCGCTTCTCATTCAATGTGTGATGCGGAGTAGGACTGGCACGAGCGCTCTTTCCGCGCTTCCGGTGCGCTTGAAGGCCGGCGAAATTTTCCTTTTTGCAAACCGGAAATCCTATTTTCTTTCTGTAATTTCAGGCTACAATGTTAAATAGATAAATTCGTTTCATAACAATATCAATAAACAGTTTCATATGTTTGTATCTGTGCGTCTAAAAGTCAAACTTGTTGGTCGTATAATGCCAAAATTTGAGTTTAAAAAAAAGTGTTGAATACGTTCCCCTTCCACTAAATATCACCTGATCGTCTTTCGCTGTTTCGTTTGCAAAAGCTTAACACTTCTTAACCTCAGTTTTTACATATGTTAAAGGGGGATAAATTTTATATAACATAACAAAAAATTAGATTGATATATATTGCTATAGTGGCGTTGTACTTCTTCAAACTTTGCTTCTCGGGTGCAACGTGCCATGGCGATCCGCGCAGTGCGTTGCAAATCCGGCAACCGAATGATTACAAACAAAATTTATTGAGGTTAGTTGTAAGGTTTTTTCTCCGTTTTTCTCTCTAATACGAAACAAGGTAAACAATAAAAACTGAGGGGAAACTAATTTTGAAGTTTCGAAGAAACAGAAAGACGTATGAGATGTTTTTTTTTTTGCAAAATTAAAAAGAAGGATGATGGTGATTGAAATTAGCATAATTCCACCTTGCACGAGCTGCACGCATTTATAAAATACACGTCATCTAGTTATGAAACACGTCCCACTTCCTTAAGTGATATGATGATTTTGTTTCTTTTACTCCTTTGAGAACTGCGACTTTGTGAAGAAATACTCGGACACTGCCCTCCATGTCTACTATGCAGGTAACTTCGGGATAAGGGGATGTGACAACTGCGCCAGTCGCTGGTATTTGACCTTCAATGGCGCTGAGTGCAGCTCTCCTGGATCTGTTGAGGGTGCAGTTTACATGTACAGGCGGTACAGAAATCGAAGTCTCCACCGTCACCGCCACATTGAAGGTCATTGTAACAACATCCAGAGAGGAAAGGTGCGAGTGGGATTCTGGGTTGGAAAGTGTAACGGAGAAAAGCTTGCTGATGCCCACACTGGGTGGCAGACAGTGAGTCGTATATTCATTGAAGAAGTACCAAAAGCTCAGCAGTAGACCTCTGTCTTGAGATCACATAGACTTAAATTTTAAAACGGTGTTCAAAATAGTGTGTGTCAACGCTTGCCTTTACTTTTTTTCTGGGTGATAGTGCGCGGAATAGCAATGGTTTTATATCTATCCTTTATAAGCTAAGAATAAAGTTCAGCAGCATGAGATCTCAGATACTCTTCTATCTCTTTGTAATATATAGATTTAGCCAGGGCTAAAAGCGAGGCTCCCATTAATAATTTACAATTTAAATTAAACAATAAACTTGTATTCGAATTCCACAATTCAGTTAACTTTAGAGCACATTTATGTGACTTTTGAGGGAAAGGCTACCTGATTTTAAAGAAAAATAATTTGCAAACAGCCCAAGAGTGAACCAAATATTACATCGAGTTGATAGCCTCATATGTACACCCAAAAACTGGTAATCATCTTCGATTACATTTAAGAGCCATAATGGCTCTTGATCTCCGTAGATTAATTGGTGGGAAAAAAAAATCAGGCCAACTTTTTTGCGTTCGACAAGTTTACTTTGAAAAATCTTGTCAACAAATCTGGGTGCGTGTAAACCAACCTTTTATACCATTTATACATCACATCTGAGGTGAAACAGTAGTATGAGGCACGGTTTTTATCATACCGGCAGACCTCGGACAGAAAGCAGTATTTCACAATACAATTGCACTCATTCAATATTCATAAACTGTTAAAATAATTTCCATCCGGTTCTCACTTTTGTAGTGCGAGCTGTGGCGAGTGTTTGAATGAACATTAACAGAGTTACGCTCCAACATTATAAAGAATTTATTCTGTTTATTTTTTGTTCAATGGTTTATTAACGCGCGGAATTTTGAGTACTCCTGCAAGCGATGTTCACTGAACGAC
Source organism: Porites lobata (assembly GCA_942486035.1). Lineage (NCBI taxonomy): Eukaryota > Metazoa > Cnidaria > Anthozoa > Scleractinia > Poritidae > Porites > Porites lobata. Next base: position 516,031 of record CALNXK010000142.1, on the reverse strand, counting down.
TGAAAACAATCGGCACAGCGATTAAAATTACAAGAGAGACTACTAATGCATCAGTCAATTCCACCTGCGCCCAGCCCCCGGGCTGACCCCCGGGAATTAGCATTTTTTTTGCCTTGGATGGCAAATTCCCGGGGGTGGGGACTCTTGAGCTGTCAAATCCCCCGGGGTGGGGACGAAAAAAGAGGGTAAATGTCCCGACTCCTCCGTCAACACTGCAACATTTTTTATTGATCGCACAGTCAAATAGTGCCGTTTTAAGCATTTTAATGTGCGATTTTTTGGTTTAATTAACGTTTTTTTTGTAATAGCGCGAGGATGCGCCGCGACGACATGCACCAGTTTATGGTTTTAGTATTGGTATAAAATTATTGACATTAGAATTGAAAGAGTGCTGTAAAGTTATATGTTATGAATAGTTTTATAAATATGAAAGGATGTTCTTCAAATAATATCAATAGAAAATTGATTCAATAACTAAAAAACGTTGATTCACATCGATAGCTCCAATTTCGCTACGTAATTCTGGCTTGATAAGCAATGAAAAAATGCATACATACATGCCAAACCGAGAACATGCCTTTACAACCCTCTACAATTTGTTCCTGTCCTTGACAAATGAGCCAATCTGCTTTTTTTCCAGTAAAACCTTCTGTGTAGTTATATTCTGATAGGAAACCGCGTGCGTGTCAAAAGCTCGGGATTGGCCCGGGGGTTGGCAAATGCTCGGCCCCCGGGCAGTGCAACATTTGCAAATTCCCCACCCCCGGGACTGACAAGGTGGGCAAATGCCCCGCAGTTGCCCGGGGGGGGGCTGGGGGCAGGTGGAATTGACTGATGCATAACAATCAATGAAAGAAATATAATTCGGTGAAACATATACAGAAACAACAATTTTCATTCAGGAAGACAAGTATTAAAGTATCCCTAAAAATCCTGAGTCTTCAAGCTTCAAGCTTAAGTTTGTGTTTTAAGCCGGCTTCCCGGTGTTTGCTTTTTTCAAAGACGAACTCGAGGCAAGAAAATCGCTCAAAGCTTTCTTTTCCGGCCAGAATTATAACTAAATATTCTTGGGAACGTTTTCCTTCTATCTGCGGTGAGAAACTGTCTAAAGGCATTTTAAAGTTCTGTTAAAGCTTATATCAAACCTGATACTCGGTCAGATCATTATCTCAAATCTTACAAACGTGCAGAAACTAAATGACCGCATAAACTCCGCTCGACTTCATTAAATTAGATCCAAAAAAACAAACATCAAATACAAGAATTTCTCTGGCTTACCATTCGAGATGCAGCTCCTGAAAGGCATCAAGAAAAGCCAGTATCGCTTCAGACTTTGCAATCCTCTTACGCATCAAGCAAGGTGAAAACGAAAACGATGCCATCCGAAATCGGATTTCCGACTTTGACAAGCGACGTATTCCTCAACCAAAAACCCAATAAACAAACTAGCCATGAATAACAGAGGACTCCTGATAGCAGCTGAATGTCATTTTGCACATCCAGTGGAAAAAGACAGTTAAAAACATCACAAGTTGACACAAAACTCTGTCAGCTTCAGCTGTCAAAGTAAACAAGATTCAAGATGCTGCATAAATTTTCCGCATGAACTCACCTGTCAAATTTTGACCAATCAGAGCATAAAAATTGGACGTAGAGCGTGACCAACGCGTGACCATGGTGAGTAAAGTCAAAAGCAACTGTCTTCCCTGCCTGTAACAGCTGGCTGAATTTTCGCGTCCGAGGTCAGTTTGCAATCAAAATTTTAATTGTGTAGCACATAAACACAATATATTTCATATGAATTTAGAAAAAACTTGAACTTGAGCCTGCGATCACTTGAAAACTGGTAACTTGTCAGCGGATAACTTAAAAAAATACTTGACCTCGATGGGTCGACACCTGAGCCCGCGATATGGTCAAGTGATACTGGTCAGCGGGTACCCTGTTTTGACAGCTGTCAATTGATCAAAACATTGATGTCCAATATGTCTGCATTATCAGTTTTACTAGTAAAAGTATGAGATCGAACATTGATCTAGTAAAACAATTAACTGGTCAGCAGACAGCTTCCAAATAAATCACGTCACCTCGAGGAGTTGACACATGAGACCGCGATATGGTCATGGGATACTGGTCAGTGGCTATCCTGTTTTGACAGCTGTCAATTGACCATATTGTGAATGTCCTAAAATCCCCCTCTAAAATCCTATATTAAAGATGTGGACTTGCCAAGACACGCCTGAGACACCCCTCCCTTCCTTTTGATAGTCTCCCCTACCCCACCCGTACAATCTGTAGACGCGTACGTACGTACGTACGCTCGGTCAATCACGTGACAACCAAACGAAAAGAGGTTGACCATATTCCATGAGTATGGGGCTCTGTCCCACGCGCGCTTCGCGCGCGGGGGAGCCCCGCTATCAAAATATCTTCAATACAAGCTAAAGAGAATGGGCCAGCCCATAATCTCTTGATACAAGATACCCTTCTCTAATATTTTGAATCATCCTAAATTTTTTTCTATTTATTTCCCTCTTGATTGATCAATATCAAAAAAGTTCATTTCCAGAGGACTTTCTTTCAGCTTCTAGTCAATGGCTAGATAATAGCGACCTTTAGATTCTAGGACGAGAACGACTAAGAGTAAGAGATTTAACTTACAGTTTCTTTTTTCGCGTATTCTCAAATAATAGACACCCCGGATAGCTTCATTGTACATCTTAACACCAAAAAAATTCGCACTCTTATCTTGATTGAAGGAAGTTAAGCCATCTCCCAGCCGAAAAAGAAAAGAAAATAAAACCTGTGACACTTCATAACTTGTGTCCACTAACACGACATTCTCGCCAAAACTCGTTGCAGAATGACGATGGCTATCATATTTTCCCGCCACACTGACGCTGGTTTACGCGCGCTTATAACTACTTAGTATTGAGAAAATCTCGTACTCATAGTCGTACTCGTCTTAGAATCTAAAGGTCTCTAATAAACTTAAATGACTCGATCTGATCAACCAATCGAGTGGGTCATTTCCATCCTACGCGATATCTGTCGCATTTGCCCAATGGAATTTTTTATTGCGTGCCGCTAAAAAAAATAATAACGCAGCGAAATATTTGTGTCTTTGAAGCAAAATAATTCGGAAGGCTTCATTGGCGCACCATAAATTTTTTTAGCTTTAAAAAGAGACCAAATATAAGTCTGTATGTTGAGTATTCGCGGACTTTAATATGATTTTTCGAGAATTTTAGTAAGACCACTAAATGTTACGCAAAATGACTTGTGCGAATGACTTGGACTAAAATCAATATCTCGAAAAATTTGCTGCATCAAGTCGGGATTTAAAATTCTTAATGCCGTAGAACATTTTAGTTCACTATTTTCAAAAGACCAATTAACGCAAAGAGCACACATACACCAAACCCATGATCCGCCTTCCTGCGCATGTCGTGGGAGAACTGCGGGTGCGGTTCCCAGCCAACAGCTCCCACATGTGTTGTGTGGAGCTGGCACTTCTCGCCTCGGCAGGAAAGGGTCGTTTGTACATGTGTTTTCCCCGGTCACTGACCGACGACTATGCCATGCTGATGAACCCCAGTAAGGGCGAAACAGCTGTCCATGGCTGCCACTGCCTGCGTGATATGGCTGTGCGCATGCGTGAGGTGATCGCCTGGCCGTGGGCTGGTGTATGTGTGCCCCTTGCTTTAAGTTTGTACTGTTTTCAATGCTATCGAATTAAGTTCAATCTATTTTTCATCAATTACTGTATTTCATGATATTTCCAAACAAATTTAACAGCGCGCGCGTTTTGGTAAAATCTTTGCTCGTTGGCACTTAGCGATAGCTATAACTGGTATAGATCTTAAAGATTTGCCATGTGAAGTTTCAAGGTCTAACTCAGAACATTTCTCTTTGATGCACGTCGCCGGAATAGCTTTGTAATGTTAGCGAGCAAAATAACGCACGATTGTCAAATCATCAACTCAGATATTTGCCGATAGAATTCCTAAATTAATTTTAATGTGAACGATTCTTTTTTGAAACTTTTGGAAGCTACTGGAAGTCAGAACTGCCGAATTTGTAAAGTCAGAATTAGCATCAGCGCCCTAGTTGTCAATACAGTCTTTCTTTCAAAAAGCCCGTTACCCGATTAAAAGAAGATTTTCTATACATTCTGTCTTTTAGAATTCACAGGACGTTTTGAATTTGCTTAAAAGCAACAATTACATCGGTGTCGGATTAAATAGTTTCAAGACGATCAAGCAATGTAATCCGAACACAAACAAACAAAGACAACGCGATTTTTGTGCTAATTACTTCTCACAGGTCTCGCCGCAACAAAAACGAAACTCCAAAGGTTATGTTCACTTTACACCACCTCAATGTTAGTTTCCACCATTGCAAACTGATCCCACTTCTAGGCCCTTCTGAAGCTTTTGATCGAATTCCCTTGTTCGGGGGGCATGTGTTGCGTTTAGAACAACAAGCGTGGCGGACAGGAAATTTACCAGAAAGTCACGCAACCGTGGGCAAGAGCGCAGCCGGGGCTATAACTTCGAAAGGGAAGGGAATGAGCAATATCTGAAATAAAGTGTATGTGAGCCAGAGCAGGTAAAAGGTACCTCCAGGAATTTTTAGCAACAGTCTCATTTGAGGCTTGTTCAGCACTTGATCATTTTTTTTTCTTTAATGATATTTTCAGTACCAAAATTCCCTAAGAAGCTGCAGAAGATAAAAAAAAAAAAAAATTATTTTTGGCCGCCTGCAGCAAAGTTTTCCGGAAGGCATCATTAAGCCTTATGAAGGAACAAGTCTCACGATTGGCAAAGTCTGTCGTCGTCCAATATGTAACCGTATTTCGTCTCATTTTGGCCAAACGGGTGAAACACTGATCTCGGGCTTGAGACGGAAAAGCATTATATTGACCATATTGCGAGCTTTGATGTGGGCGGTAACGAGTCTCTGGCTTCAAAAAGCGAGAGCAAAATTGAAGCTGATTTCTGACCAGGCCAGAGACTTAGTCAAACATTGTATTGAAGGCCGGCCTCTACATGTCCCTTTCAAAACGGCTCATCTGCATCCGGGATCTTGAATGAATCGACTGTGTCAGCAAAGTTTACATGTGATGATTTATTTGGAGAAAGCGAGAGTTATTAAGAGAGAGTAATTTGATGATATTTCGCTCGTATTAAGTCTGGAAACATTGTGCCTGGTTAGTTGTGGATAGTTTTATCAGTGACGCGAACGTAGTTAATTGTGTGATTTCCTGAAGTTGTTGACAGACGGATTTCAGGTATGTCGTGGCGGGCCGTCGATAAAACCCGGAACATGGAACATCCCGGAACATCCCGGAACATGAAAAAATTAAAATATTTTTTTTATGAAAAAATGATTAATTAACTAAATAATAATAATAATAATAAATAATAAAAGGAACAATAGATAGAAAACAATTTTTGCAAAAATTTATAATAACAAAATAAATAACATAACATAACATAAAAACGAAAAATAAAGAAACAAACCAAGAAAGAAAGAAAAAGAAACTGGTATCATCTCCGAGTATGAGAAAACAATATTTTGTTGCAATGAATTTTTTGCAGTGGGCGAGTAAGGGTCCATTCAAATGACAGTCCCCAGTCATCCTACTCACCCTGGTCACCCTAATGAGTGAAGGCTTGCTTCTTAATTCAAAATATGTTAAAATGGGTCGCGAGGAGAGGGTTTTCAGGCTTTCGTCACACAGCCACCTCTTGTAAAGGTTTGCCATGTGGTTTAACGGTTATCCATTTACGACTTTGCGACCGAAAGAAGAGCTTAGGGGCTTGTCGCTTTGGACTTGGATAATTAAATTAAAGATTCAGATTCACCGTAAATAGTTGCAGTGGTAGTGGTAGCGCAGCGGTAGTTTCTAACTGTTATCAGTTAGCCTGAATTTTAGCCGTCTCCCCGCAAACTCCTCCTGCGAATAGAGGAGACGTCTGAAATATCATGCTGACTGTAAACAGTATAGAAACTACTACGAATATGAGTATTGTCCATTAAAATCCAAAGACAGGAGCCCCTATACTCTTCTTAAGTTCACAGAGCCGCCTAGTCTGTAAGTAATTCATGTTCAAAGAAAGCAAAGCACCTCAAGTATGCAAATGTCGGTTATAAATAAGGAGACTATATGTTGGCTTGAAATGAGCTACTTACCGACTTGGCTTGACATGAAATACTGCACCGACATTTCAGACCATTGCAGAACCGTAAATGGATAACCGCCAAATAATTAACTCACGGCAAACAATAGCGCTTTCTACTAATAACGTCACAAATTTCTGGTCCCTGCTGTGACTCAGACATTAAACCTGACCAGTGTAAGAGTGTAGTATGGGAAAGTCACGTTCGGTAACAAATTTTCGTCGTCTTTGAAGATGTTTATCGTTAAACGAAACAAAATCCACCTTGGTTTCGATAATAAATATCCTGAAAATAATCAACTCGTGCCAAGACAGCGTTAAACGTGGAAAAAACTGTACAGATGAGTGGTTTTATTTCTTATGCGGCATCATATTTGCTGTGGGTAAAGTTATGTTAAAATGTGTGGCTTCATAGCTATGCGTGAAACGGTGCATTTGGTTAAATTTATAGGCAAAGGTTGCTTAATTTTTTTTCGAGTGCTTATGTTACGCTATAGTACTACGGGATATAAAGTACTAAAGTATTCGTCGCGGATTCAAATGGTCTACCTGGCCGCAGAACAACAGAACAAACTTATACAATTTCCGGTTTGTGCCAATATTGGTGTGCTTTTCACCGTAGATATTCAGTCACAGGCCTGCGAGAAGCACATCCCAACTCGATTTTCTCCAGTTAGCAATTTCGGTTTTGGAGTATTACACAGCCAATAATGTTATGTCATGTTTCAGTCTATAGCGGTGCTTTCTGCCTAAGACACAGAGCTAGGGATCCGATTTCAGTAGCCTTCTTTGATCGAGTCGCTTTATTTTCTGATTTTAACCATTTATTTGAGTTACTGGACCAGGTTTTGCTCCCAATAGCAGTAGGGCCTTTTATATATTGGAATTATGCTCAAAAAACATTTTAAAAACGCTAACTGCGAATTTTATGAACAGTTTTCATGTCGGAAACGTATGTTTCCCATACAAAGCCTTGGAGTAGAATGCAAAGTTTGTCTGAGTCACGCGGGGGGTCTAAGGTGACAAAACCTATTTTTAGTAATAGTATAAAGCGCTATTACAAGAGGTAACTGTGTGAGGAAAGCTTAAACCCCCCCTCCTCGCGACCCATCTTAATATATTTTGAATTTAGAAGCAAACGTTCACTCGTTACTGTCATTTGCATGAACCCTCACTCGCCCAACCTTTTTTTTTATTTGTTGCGACAAAATATTGTTTTCTCATACTCACAGAGGATATCAGTTTCTTTTTCTTGATTAATTGATTGTTTTTCGTTTTTCTTTTGTTATTTTACGTTATTATTAATTTTTACAAAAATTATTTTATTATTATTATTTTATTATATTTTTTTTCATGAAAATTATTTTTATTTTTTCATGTTCCGGGATGTTCCGGGATGTTCCGGAATGTTCCGGCATGTTCCGGCATGTTCCAGAATGTTCCGTGTTCCGGATTTTATCGACGGCCGTCGTGGCGCTCGTGTTATATGAATATTGTGTACAAGCATGAAAACGCTTTGTGAGTGAGTTGAAGTGATTTTGTCTTACACAACCGATTGTGGGGTCCAGAAAGGTGGATTCTAAGTCTGTTTTAGTCGGGCATCTCGCTATGAGCCTCATAGTTTAAGAGACTGAAAGGTCATTATTTCTGTGTTTTTTAATATTGTCCATTTCGTTTCAAATCTGTCCCTTTTGCCAAGAGCAACTTTTCGTTTGCTGCCAGCGATTAATTTGTCCGTTTTAAGCCCTAACTAGCGACTTTCAACTGCTTTTTATTCACCTCAAGGGTCAAGTTGTTAAAACGCACTTAAAATTTCTGTAGGTACCTCTTTATAAATCCAGAAAGATATGTATTTGTATTTGTTTCTTTTATTAAATATCAGTTAATGAATGAGGCTGAGTGTCTTATGAAGAATTATGGAGATCGAGGAGGGTGTTATCCGTCGAGGCCGTTGGCCGAGGCGGATAACACTCTCCGAGATCTCCATAATTCTTTATATGATACGAAAGCCGAATTCAATAACTGTTTTATTATTCATTCAAAATAATTCCTAGTTTAAAAACATAGCTAAAACATGCTTACCTCCATCGATCCATCGATGTTCAGTTCATCTTCGATAGTGCACGTTTAGGTTTAATTTGTCCAGCTCCGCAAATATTCTCCAAATAGCAGATGTGGCCCTTCGAGTTGTCTTCTTGCTGTTCTTGCCATGTTTTAGTTATTTTTTCGCCTAGTTCTTACTCTTGAAACGAGTGAAATGTCCGCCATTTTTTCAAGTTCACAACCAAAACTACTTGACCTTGTCCCCAGGTCTTCTCGGTTAACGGTGCCTTAACCTGCGAAAACGCTGCATTTTTGACGTCATTTCTTCGTCATTTTTCCAAATTTGGTCATCAGTAACTGGTTACGGTGAATTAAACGTGTGGTTTTAGCCAATCGGAATCGGGGAAATATTTTGAATGTATAATAACATGTCTTAACAGCCCGGTGGCGGGGGGGTACTGTACAGCCCCCGAAATGATCCCGACCCCGAAATGATCCCCAAATCGACCCCGAAATGATACCGACCCCGAAATGATCCCCATTTCTCTTCACGTCGACCCCGTAATGATCTCCATTTAATTTTAGGAACGGAATGATATCCTAGAACTATGGATCGTGCAAAATGCACAACATCATAACTTAAGCTTCACTAATAATCTTCACTTGCCCACATGACATTAATTTGGGATTACACTTTGAACTGGATTAAACGCCGGAAAATATTATTATCAAAAAAATACACAAAGTCTAGTATATTTTTAGTAACACCATGAACTGCAACTGATAATATCAACAAAAATGACATTTTTTAAAATTATTACTTAGGTGATTATGGCCCGGGTTATAGAGAAAACTGCATAGATGTTAAGTTCTAAAAATGATGTTAAAACTACGTGCCTTTGATATTGAACTTTAAAAATGGTGTTTTAACACTTTTCAAAATCTTAAAATTATGTTGAAGATGCAAAAGTATACATAAAGAAGGCATTTAGATGACAAAAGCGCTAAAAAATCACATAAACTGTAGAGAAATGTTTATTTTAAGGTAAAAAAAAAACACTACAAATACCGTGTACGATCAATCTTGCTCAACGTTCCAAAAAGATCGTGATCAGTCAGAATAGATCAAAATGAAAACGTTACGTTCAAGAAGACTTTAGCAGGTTTCAGTCTAAGTCTTGTAGATCTAAAAGTTCTCTGGGTAGCCTAAAAGTGTTTTCAATGTATTTAGGAGGACACAGTCGTTGGGTGCTCCTGGTTATTGGAAGGCTTGGAATGACTTATCTCAAAATGTGACTCTTTAAGTTCGCCATGATTTGCGATATATTTCTTGGCGCAAACCTTGGTTTTAAAACATGGAACACAGATTGAGTTAACGCAAAATACGTCATAATTGTCAGACCACTTTATGCGTTAGCGCAAACCTTGGCCCCAGTAAAGTGCACCTACTTTTGTCAAGAATGACCTCCGACGCCGGTCAGGTAAATTGAGTGGACGCGATTTGTGAGCTGAGAACAGAAGAGTTAAACGCCGCATTTTGCAATAACGCAAAGAGTGGTATCGAAACATCACCATAGTTTGAAATGTCGCAAACTAACTAAGACTTCAGCAACAAGGGCCATCTTTTAAACCGCATATGTTATTTTAAAATATGCCTTTATCTTTAAAAGAAGGACAGTTCTTATTGGTCCATGCAATTGGACGAACCGAAAAGGGTGGTTATACCATGGGTGAAGTACTTTCATTGAGTGTAGATGAGGTTGATCAGCAAATCCTCCTGTTTTAAATCACAGAAGGTTTAATTTGCACTGCCATGCCATTGATGTTCAAAAGTAAACAGCTAGGTGGATGAATGTCCTGTAAATCATAACTTGGAAGTCTCTACTTTTTTGGCTAGTGTCATTCACTGAATCCTGACTGCCAAACTGAAATTTTTGCTTGGTATATGCCGCTGGCCTCTCAGAACCCCTACCCCATTATTATACTGTCTATTCTGCGGACTCTATAGAAGCCATCTTATCGACTTTTTGACAAATATAATTTTGGCGATCACAATATATGTAGTCCTTTCTTTCTATGCATCTACCTTATAACATTTCAACAACTTTTCAACTTTTCAACTTTTCAACCGTGAATCTTCTGTTGAATTCCTATTCAAAAATGTGCGACACATTATAATGTCCAAAATCATTATAGCCAATCTAGACGTGAAAATGCGACCTCGTCCAGCAGCAAATCCCCATCAGCAAGAAAAGAAAACAAGAAAATACTATATATATGTGATGTTTCAATTCGCGGGAAACATAATCAAAAATGATGCTAAAAATACTGATCTTTTCCCCCATCGAGTTTTTCTGTTGAGGGTAGAGAGTGGTTGTACACAGGTTACTGCCAAAAACAGCTAAAAACGTTTTGTTGATTACTTCTGATGCACCTATGACTGCAGGAATTACTTGCGTTTCTATGGCCACATTTGTTCGAGCTAAATTTTAGTGCTGTTTTCTTGATTAGTTAATTCCGTCTCGATGCATTGATGGAAGTATTTCAGTCAGAGGATATATTTTCGTCAACGACAATAAAAGTGCTTTGTTTTGTCTTGATAACAATGTCACGTCCATAGTCAGATATTAGGAAGCTTAAGCACGAGGACTTTTCAAGACGACGCCGCCGTCAATGAACGGTTGAGACTGGGACTAGGTCCATTGCGCATGACATACCCCTGACAAACGACGTCGCCCTGCCGCCGACGACGTGAGTTTGGACAATTTGACGGCGTACTAGGAACGTGAGTGATTTATGAGATTTCATTGCTTTTTTAGGATTTTTTTACTTTTATTTTTGGTTCATACGATTTCAACGATTTCAACCGATGCTCAAATATATTTTTAGTTGAGTTTAAGAACAGTTTCTGCCTTTTTTAAGCAGTTTTATAGAAGACAGAAATGGCCATGGCCACAGAGCAAGATCATCCGACGAGCAAACCTCCCCTCAAATCGTAAGTAGAATGAAATATTTTATCTGCGAATGAGAAAAACAGACATATTGCATCGACGGCATTTTAACATTTTAAAAGAAATGGAAACCTACGTGGCTCTTTCATTGCTTGTCTGGCTTTCCGAAGTACGTGTTAATTTGTTTGGATGTTTAAAAGTTACTTTATTTTGCAATCTAGTGTTCATGTATGGGAAAAGTTTTCTGCAGTTTTTCTGGTGCAGTCAACATGGTTAAGTTTGGTTATCCTTACTTAACATCCCTTAAAGCCGTCATCAAATACCTTTCAGAAAGTGCACCTTTTGAGTTTTTTCATAGGGCAAGCACACATTAATATTAACAAATAAATATGGCAATTTACATTTTTCTGTTGATTTATTTTAAGAGTAATGCAATGGAAACCGGAGCATGATGCCATATTTTTAAGAGAGGTCCTTGCCTCAGATCTCTATTCCACTCGCAAAGGTAGCTCTGAAAAGGAAAAAATCTGGTCACAGCTTGCTGAAAAGTTGAATGAAGTGTCCAGCTGTAAACAGTCCGGAATATCCCTAAATTTAAGGACAGGGCCAACTGGTCACGCGACACTTTTCAACCAATGAGAAGGCGCGCTTGTGTTTATCAACAAACAAATCAAAACATTGCCCCAGTGATCAAAAATTTTGAAAACAACGGACGGAGTCGGACAGAATCAGTCATCGTTTCGAGGTTCTCAGGCATATTTGTAAGACTTTTCATGAGGCATACAAAATTTTTTTAAGTGGACAGCGTATCGGAAGCCATATTGGAAGTGTCTCGTGAAATATTCAGCACATTTTGCGGCTTATTCTTCTTTTATCTTTAAAACAGCGCGATGTATAGGAGAGATTTTGGTCGGCTTTCAAGGTAGGTGAACAAGTACCTATTATTTTTTCGATTCACAGATTTTTTACGAAGTTCTAGATATTTTTCCTCGATTGTCATATCGATTAACTTTTATCATGTTGAATGTGGGGATGGTAGACAACCTAGAATTTTGGAAGACAATTTTTGAATTCCGAGGTCCAAAACACATACTTTTTCCACTCCCGGGTTTCTCACAAAAGCCGTGTTATTACTTTTTTTCGCATTAGTACGAGCCTTTGCCTTTTTTCTTTTCAAGGCCAAAACAACTTTATTAGTCTTATGGATATTCACGTCCAACATCTCGCCTCACTTTGCCGAATTTGCGGGGATGAAATTGAACATCATAAGCGCAAGGTAGATACTAACCGCTTTGTTTCTGAAATTCACTAATCTGGAAAGATTTAATGTTGTTGGATTCTCCAAATGTTCATCCGCCGTTAAAAAACAATCAAAGAAACAAGGCAAATCTCAATTGTAAATGCTGTATTTCGCTACTCATTGAACATGTACTGATTATCTGGGATAAAATTAAAACATTGCAGGTACTACAGCAAGCAAAGAAGGCACCAGATGCGTGAAGTCAACACGAAACAACACAAAAAACAAACAAGAAAAATTAATAAATTTGAACTACTTTCTTTTCTTGTTATATGATGACTGGTTCTTTGATTCTTGTCCTGTAGAAGTTAATAGGTAGTACCAATGCTGTTTTGTACGATCTCAACAAATTTCACACTCTCTCAAAGGCTATTTTTACACTGGACGAGTTTGCTTCTATCAAAAATCTTGCAAGCGATGCCAGTGAAGCCACGACCTCTGCGATCGGTCCGGAATCAGTTCGAACACCCCAGTGATTCCTTGCAATGTTTAATGCTCTTATTCTCTTACATGACATGTTTTCTTTGAAATATTAAATGCGAAATCTAGACGAGTACTGTAAGCTCATCTTTAATTCTGTCAGACTCCGTCCGTTGTTTTGAAACTTTTTGATGACTGGGGCGATGTTTTGATTTGTTTGTTGATAAACACAAGCGCGCCATCTCATTGGTTAAAAAGTGACGCGTGAACAGTTGGCCCTGTCCTTAAATTTAGGGATATTCCGGACTGGTAAATTTATTGTTACACAGAAATCCCTAAGAGATCGTTTAAAGCTTTTGACGCAGAAGCACAAGCAAAAAATGAGGTCAGAGGAGAGAGCTAGTGGAATAGATCCAGAAATGACGGAAATAGATGTAATGCTTGAGGAAATTTGTGAGAAAGAAGAAGTGGCAGAAGAGGAAGATGAGACCAAAAAGAAAAAAGCCAAGGCAGAAAAGGAGAGTGCAGAGAAAATGAGGTTAAAAGCCATGGAGAAATTAAGTGAGAGCCAGAAAAGAAAGGATCGCAATGAGGAAGCTCGACCCAAAAAGAGCAGAAAGAGTATTGGTGATGCTGTGAGCTACCTACAAGAGAAGTCAAAGCAAGAAATTGCTTTGAGGAAAGAGGAAATCGAACTGAAAAAGCAAGAGGAGGGAAGAATTGCCCATTTGTCTGAACAGCAACTTAAAATGCAGCAAGAGATGCTGCAGATGATCCAGCAGCAACACCAGAATCAGCAAAGACAACAGCAAGAACAGCAGAGACAGCAAGAGAGGCTTCAGCAGCAACAACTTCAAACCATGAGGTCCATTCTAACCCAACAGCAACAACAGTCACAAGCAATGCTTTCTTTGTTTGAAAAATTTGCTCCCAAGAAAGATCCCTGAACAAACAGGATATTGGATTGTAAGAGAGCATTCTGTTGTACATGGTTCACCTTTTGGAAAAAAATAGTTCAGGAATGCTGTATGGCTGCAATGTTGTGTATTATTAGAAGTTGATGCACACGTAGCCCAAGCTCACTATGAGAGCCCTGAACAACATTATCCTACTTAGCTAAATAATTATTCATACAGCCAGAAAATTATAAGACGTTGTATGGGGAAATATTCTTTGCTCACTAAATTAGCAAAATGTACTTTGAATATTGCTTTGAATCTTACCTTTAGAGTCTTCTTGTTTTTCTTTGTATTCTGACTTTCAGACCCCCTAGGCACTGTTTAAGGCCTTTTTTGGAGTGAAAAACTGTCACTCCAAAAAAGGCCTTAAACAGTGCCTAGGAGGTCTGAAATGCACTCAGAATACACAGAAAAACAAGAAGATGCTAAAGGTAAGATTCAAAGCAATATTCAAAGTACATTTTGCTAATTTAGTGAGCAAAGAATATTTCTCCATACAATGTCTTATAATTTTCTGGCTGTATGAATAATTAAGAGCGAATGCACAGAAAAATCGAGCAAACCGTGGCCACAGCTCAAAACCTAACCTACCCTCATTTTAAGTCTGTAATAAGGTTTTAATGAATTTATAACACTGCTGAGGTTTAATTTTCAAAATGCGGCCGAGTTTGGGAATTATTTGAGATTTTCGATTTCAACGGTCTGCGGGCCTAAAATTAGCCGCCGAACACGGCAATATAGCCTAGCGACAGAAATGAGCTGAATTTCATAAACGAGCGAATATATTGCCAATCTTCCACTTAAATCTCAAAAAGCAGATATCTAACAATTTCTGAATGGCTTATTTTTTAGATTTAGAGTATAAAATATCGACGAACCAGCAGAATTTTGAAACGTAATTTGCATAATGCTTATAAATACAACAGTTTACCGCTAAAACCAAAATCGAATTTTCTATATGGGGGAATTCTCCAAATCTCCCCAAATCCCGCTTACTACCTAATGAGATATAGTACTTCAACATTATCTGAAAGTTAGTCTGGTGTTCTTGCGAACGCTTGTGAAATAGATTGATTATTTTGAAGTTATTTTGCCCCAAACAACTGCTAATTGACCCCAGGGTCAATTGACACGTGCACGTCACCTTAGTTTTATGCATCGATTTGAGCTCGTTAAAAGGGAGAAACTAACAAGATTCTTTTAATATGTACCTGTTTTAATGAAATACACGCAATCTTCAAAAGGAGAGGCCGTTCAATGGGTAATTTCTGTTCTTGAGATCTTGTAGATTGTACCATGGCGTCTGCGAGTGGACCTGAGTCTAGGTCTGTTTTCCCGTGACTGCGAAATCAGAATAACATCATGAAATAATTCTCTCTCGAACCTTCGTAAATGAATCAGCTTTGCAGTGCCTTACCTGAGATAAAAAGTGGGCAGAATAGGAAAACATTCTAGCCCAATTTGGATCCTTTGCAGCACGTAGTGTATTTGGTAAGCGGCGATGGTATTAATGACTTTTTTAAAAGTCAGGTGAGTAACTAATTAAAATTAGTTACTCACCTCCGATTGCGTGACCAGGCAATTATAGATTGTCTCCAGCGAAAAATAAGTGCATGTGAAACCAAAGCTTTCGGGATACAGTAAATTCATTTTCCTGTATGACCAGGTGTCCTTTTGTCCTTTTTTAAAAGCGGTTAACTAAGATGATTAGCAAACATACTGTCCCACTTTAAAAAATGGTACAGTAACTGAATGTTCTGTTCTTCTGATTTTACCCCTAACCCCGGAGTGTTCAGAAGATATATTTGCACTACGCATGAAACGCAAATGGATTAAATTTTAAGGTTCAAGGCGGTTTTAAGGCATGGGTTACCAGTGGATTAGTCAGACTTGTCATAAGGTGCATTGAACAGAAAATTACAGGCATGATATCTCTGCTATTGTATGTCCATTAAGTGATTTTCCATCAAACATTATTTTTTTACTTTTTTACCCCAAAAGTTTTTTTCGTTCAATTCTTATTATGAGATGTAAACTTAATTAAATTTCTGTAATTTGTTGTTAAATGCAAATCTGCAAACAACTAAGTATTTAATTTTGTGTAAAAGCTACATGAAATTGTACTGTTTAGCCGTAAATCATTAAAAAGAGAAAGCATCATGCTTTCTTTTTTCAAGTCTAGTAGGACTTAAGCAATGGCATTGCTTAAGTCCTAGTAGTTCTTCTCCATGTCTGCTACGGGGGGAATAGTTTGCTCTTTTCAAGAAATTCTTCTTGCCCATTGCGGTTTCAAACCAAGGATAGCAGCAAGTCTGTCGTGGTCATATACTGCTACTTCAGTGCAAACGAAGCATAGGCGCACAAGTCAGCGCTTGCGTTTAGTCAGGTGCCGAAAATGAAGTGGAAACTTAAACCTAAGGTCGTCCATGTTCGCTCCGGCTCGAAAAGGTAGAATCAGTTGTGCAGTAAAAAGTAATGCGAAAAACTTGCGGGGGCTGGGGAAAGAAAGGCGTCTTATTTTTCTTTGGCTTGTTCTATTTTCGCGACGTGCTACAGGTTACGAAATACTGACAAGCTCAATATATGTCTTCACCACCGAGAGTCACTTGCCCTTAGCCGGACACGCCCCTCACGTATCATGTTTCGTTCCTAAAGTTATTTCAAAGCACAGAACCAAACCTAATCAGCGGCCGAAGGCAGAAAAGGGGATGAGCAAACGGATGTCACAGCATATTTTGCAAGAAACCGGTATCCTTGTGCCTATCGGCTCAGGAACGATTGATTACTACTAGAATAAATACCAGGGTCAGAATTTGAGTGCTACAATGGGAGGGAAGGAAGAAAAGAAAACCGCCGCGCGCACCTGTTAAGTCTTTTATAAACTTTCTCGTCCTGACGGTCTCAAAGAAGGGCGTTGTGGCTGCTATTTAATTTACAGTGTCTGTTGCAGGAGTCGAATTAATCCTACAGCAACTGGAAACGTGGCCACGCCTGCTGAAACTGAGATTGCTTGTAGGATATTCGGCTATAGTTTGGTATATTCACGAGCGCGTTTTGTCCAGTGAACTGAGCGCGTAGTTTTTCTTAACGAAGGGATGGGGTGGGTCAAGTGAATATTTCGGGGAACGTTTGCTCTCTTTAGTGGGGGGGGTATATTTGTTGATATCAGGAGTTCTGGCCTGGATAGAGTCGTTGTAAAGCTATTTTTGCTTCGGGGTATCGGTTTCCCGGAAGCTGAGCAAGGAAAATTCAATGGTGCATTTATGGAATAATAATAGAGATTCTCATGGTCTAACAGTGCGAAGATTAGACTTCTGGTAAGGTGACAACGATCAAGGCCCGCATTATAATTCATGATAATTGAAGGTCATGATGTGGAAAAAGAGACTGAAATGGTGGATGCCTTGCAATCCTCTCGGGTGGGGGCGGGGCACCTGGCCTTAACGGTTGCCCCTTCGACAGAAGGCAAGCATGCCCAGATTGTCCACGGGTTGCTAAATGAGACCGTCCCTTTCTTAGTACCCGTTCCCTGTCTTTTTATTAGACCCGGGCAAATTTCTCGAGATTGCACCATCATTTTGGGCTTTTAAGCTTCCAAAGTCCAACAATAATAGTCCATGTTCGCGACGGTTTTTTAAGGTGGCTCGATACAGTTTTTCAGGGTCAATACCTCCCAAGTTTGAGCATAAACTACGTAGCCAAAAACAAAGTTTTGGAAAAATTGCCACCACAGTTGTTTTAGATAAAGATGAAAATTTGTCCTGATCAGGGTTGCAACGGCATCGGAGTTGTCATAGCAACGAAATGACGCTATTACCTATTTTACTTGCAGCAGTATATCTCGGCACTAGGAACTGTTCTTCGAAAATCATTCACGGGAGCTTTTTCCTCCAATAACAGCCTCGATGTTCGTGAAGTTTAAGCGAAATCTGTAAGAGCGTTATCGAAATATTTTGGGATAAAGTTTTTATTGTTAGAAACACAGTAAAAAATGGACAATATTTTTGTTTGGCCGTTATCTGTAGAAAATGAAGCGCTTTCGACATGAAATTTCACCTCACAGTAGTTTCAATCTTTTTAAAAAGCGTGTGTGAAAGATCATGGGAGATAGCTCCAGCCGATTGCTAGAAAGAAGGGTTTGATTAGTATGTATCGAAGCGCTCTTGTTAGCGGTTTTGTAAACATCTTGGTCTACTTTAACAAATTAGCGAATAATTTTTAAACCGCTCGATAGATTGTTTTAAAAATTTAAGATTCTTGAGATTAACCTTCCTTTTATATGACCTTTTAGTTTCAAGATTATTGATATATTGTAAGGCAGTAAAATAAGGGCTACAATTCGTTACTTTTTTATCGAAAGTTTCGTCATTACAAGTGAAAGCCTCTAGTTATTCAAGGCATTGTCTCCAAGTTTCATTTTCACGTGAACAGCAGTAACTAACAATGCATTTGAAATATGCAAAAATGCTAGCTATTGTTGTGCACGAAAATATGAAACTTGGACACAATACCCTGAATAATGAAAGGCTAACACTTGTAAACACAAACTTTCTGCCAAAATATTAGCGAATTGTAGCCCTTATTTTACTGCCTTACAATATATCAATAATCTTGAAACTAAGACGGTTATATAAAAGGAAGGTTAATCTCAACAATCTTAAATTTTTTAAAAAATCTATCGAGCGGTTTAAAAATTATTCGCTAATTTGTTAAAGTAGACCAAAATGTTCAAAAAACCGCTAACAGGAGCGCCTCGATACATACTAATCAAACCCTTCTTTCTAGCAATCGGCTGGAGCTATCTCCTTGATCTTTCACACACGTTTTTAAAAAGATTGAAACTACTATGAGGTGAAATTGCATGTCGAAAGCGCTTCGTTTTCTACAGATAAAAGCCGAACACCAAGATTGTCCATTTTTTACCGTGTTTCTAACAACAAAATCTTTATCCCAAAATATTTCGATAACGCTCTTACAGATTTCGCTTAAACTTCACGAACATCAAGGCTGCTATTGGAGGAAAAAGCTCCCGTGAATGATTTTCGAAGAACAGTTCCTAGTGCCGAGATATACTGCTGCAAGTAAAATAGGTAATAGCGTCATTTCGTTGCTATGACAACTCCGATGCCGTTGCAACCCTGATAAAAACAAGTTTTCATCTTCATCTAATACAACTGTGGTGGCAATTTTTCAAAAAATTGGTATATGGCGACGTAGTTTATGCTCAAACTTGGGAGGTATTGACCCTGAGAAACTGTATCTCCGGTGAATTAAGGAATGGGTCCTCCTTACATGCGGGGTTTTATGACTTGATCTTGTTTTTTCCAGTATCTTCCTTTATTTTACTCTTAGACCGCTGTGTTTAAGAACAGAACCACTTTGGACCTTAAACACTCCCTTTTTTAGATCACGTGACCAGCCACGCCCATAATTATGCAAAATTTGGACTTTGCAGATTACACCAGTTTACTGAATGTGACCACAATCGTTTTTCCTTCCATAATATTTCATTTACAGTCAAATAAGCTAGATTAATCGGGGATTTGTGAAATGATCCATTCCTTCGTAATTATTAGATATTTTTCTCTCGTCCCAGTCTCCCTCTTATCAAGAAACGTTATAGTTTACAAAAGGTAGATAATTTAAGAAAACCCCGATTAATTCCACAAACTTTGTGTCAATAGTCATTGACAAAAAGTGAATTAAATTAAAAGGGTTATTTATAAAGTGGTGTAAATTTGGATTGAAATAAAAAGTCAAAAATGGGTGTGGCAAGTCATGTGACACAGATAATACGTTAGTAATAATGAAAAATGAATGCTTATGGGGAGTAGATATTGAATTTAAAATATTAATGCGAAAGGCAAAATCCCTACTAAAACAGACCACCCCCCTCCAAATTTGCAGTGCCCCATTCCTTAATTCACCGGAGATCGAGCCACCTTTTAAGTCAGTCAAGTTCTTAAACCAGGCCTTAAACGGCCAGTTTTAAGTGTCGATAACAGTTAAAAAGGCGTACAAGCCCCATGCAAAAGACAGTGGGAAGGAAGTACACATCGGTGATGGGGAAAAAGGACTAGCCCGCAGTTATTTAGGGGTGGATCTTTCGAAACATTCTTATACTCTTGGACAGATATGCATTGTTTAAAGTTTTAGACAAACCAGGTGTAAATTTATAGTAACAAACTGTTAAATATACATCAGCAAGATTTTTGCGAATCCTATTTTTCGCTGGAGACTATCGTTTACTGGCTGGTCACGCAATCAAAGGTAACGTACTTTCCCACGTTTGTTTACTGACCTTTCGCTCGGCAATACACTGCGTTCGACAAAGGATCCAAATTGCGCTGGAAATGTTTTGCTATTCGGCCCACTTTTTATCTCAGGTAAGGCATTGCAAAGCTGATTCACTTACGAAGATTCGAGGGAGAATTATTTCTTGATGTTATTCTGATTTCGCAGTCACGGGAAAACAGACCTAGACTCAGGTCCACTCGCAGACGCCATGCTGCAATCTTCAAGATCTCAAGAACAGAAATTACCCATTGAACGGCCTCTCCTTTGAGGATTGCGTGTATTTCATTAAAACAGGTACATATTAAAAGAATCTTGTTAGTTTCTTCCTTTTAACGAGCTCAAATCGATGCATAAAACTAAGGTGACGTGCACGTGTCAATTGACCCTGGGGTCAATTAGCAGTTGTTTGGGGCAAAATAACTTCAAAATAATCAATCTATTTCACAAGCTTTCGCAAGAACACCAGACTAACTTTCAGATAATGTTGAAGTACTATATCTCATTAGTTAGTAAGCGGGATTTGGGGTGATTTGGAGAATTCCCCCATATAGAAAATTCGACTTTGGTTTTAGCGGTAAACTGTTGTATTTATAAGCATTATGCAAATTACGTTTCAAAATTCTGCTGGTTCGTCGATATTTTATACTCTAAATCTAAAAAATAAGCCATTCAGAAATTGTTAGATATCTGCTTTTTGAGATTTAAGTGGAAGATTGGCAATATATTCGCTCGTTTATGAAATTCAGCTCATTTCTGTCGCTAGGCAAAATTGCCGTGTTCGGCGGCTAATTTTAGGCCCGCAGACCGTTGAAATCGAAAATCTCAAATAATTCCCAAACTCGGCCGCATTTTGAAATTTAAACCTCAGCAGTGTTA
>CALNXK010000142.1:445000-490000 GCA_942486035.1 Porites lobata | reverse complement strand
CTTGCCAAATTTGTCATTTTCGTAAAACTCACAATTATCGACATGCCTGTTTCGTCATATTGTTTAAAGTTTTACCAAACATTTTATAAATTCTTGCCAAATTTGTCATTTTCGTAAAACTCACAATTATCGACATGCCTCGTTTATCATCTCATTTTAATTTGACAAACCTTGTTGCCCAATTTGCCATGTTTGTTATAATCACCATTTCTCAAGATGCCACTTTTTGTCATCTCTTTGTAAGTTTTTGTCAAACCTTTGATAACTTCTTGCCAAATTCGCCATCTTTGCAAAATTTGTCATTGTCCTAACAATCGCCAACTATCAACATGCCCCTTTTTGTCATCTCATTTGAATATTTGGCCAAACCCTTGATGCATTTTTGGCACACCCACCATATTTGTCGAAAATTGCCTTTTGTCAATCTTCCCCTCTTTGTCACCTCATTTGAGGTTTTACCAGATCGTGGGTGGATTCTTGCTCAATTCCCCATTTTCTCAGATTTGCCATGTTTGTGAAAATCGCCAATTGTCAATATGACTGTTTTGTTGTCTCATTGTCTCAATCCTTGCCAAATTAGCCGCTTTCGCAAAATATGTTATTTTCGTTAAGCCCACAATTATCGACATGCCTCTTTTGTCATCTTGTTCTAATTTTCTCCAAACCTTAAATATAAATTTTTTCCAAATTTGTCATTTTCGTAAAATCGCCATTTGTCAAGATGCCCCTTTTTTGTTATCTCATTTGAATATTTGACCAAACCCTAGATGAATTTTTGGCACACTCGCCATTTTTGCCGAAATTTGCCTTTTTGTCCTAAATTTGCCATTTTGTTATTATGATCGCCATTTGTCAAGATTCCCCTCTTTGTCACTTCAGTTGAGGTTTTGCCAAACCTTTGATGGATTCTTGCCCAATTCCCCGTTTTCTTAAATTTGTCATTATCGCGAAAATCGCCAACTGTCAACATGCCTCTTTTGTTTTCTCATTTAAATTTTTTTTCAGACCTTTACATGGAATGAATCCTTTGCCAAATTCGCCAATTTCGCAAAATTTGTCATTTTCGTAAAACCTACAATTATCAACATCCCTCTTTTGTCATCCTGCTTACATTTTTGCCAAACTTTTATAAATATTTGCCAAGTTTGTCATTTGTCAATATGCCCCTTTTTGTCATCTCATTTGCATTTGGCCAAACTCTTGAACTCTCTATTTTTCCGAAATTTGACGTTTTCGCCTAAATTTGTCATTTTCTTATAATCGCCATTTGTCAAGCTTCCCCTCTTTGTCACCTCATTTGAGTTTTTGCTAAACCTTTGATGGATTCTTGCCCAATCCCCCATTTTTTCAATTTGCCAATTTCGTGAAATCGCCAACTGTCAATATTGCTGGGTTGCACTTGACGTCACAGCGGCTATGTTGGTGGTCAAGAACAAAAGCATGTGTCTCCTCTGTGAACTAGACTCTATTTTCATGTTAATTATTCGAGAAAAATTATATTGTATTGATCCCCAACATTGCCGCCTTGTCTCATGGTTGCAAACCAACAATGCTTCTTTTGTGGTCTCATTTAAAATTTTTGTCAGACCACTGATGAATCCAAATTCGCCAATTTCGCAAAATTTGTCATTTTCGTAAGACCCACAATTATCGAGATGCCTCTTTTGTCATCTTGTTTTAATTTTTGCCAAACCTATAAATTATTGCCAAATTTGTAATTTTCGTAAAATCGCCATTTGTCAAGATGCCACTTTTTGTCATCTTATTTGAATATTTGGCAGAAGCTTCGATGACTTTTTAGCATACTCGCCATTTTGGCCGAAATTTCCCTTTTTCGCCCAACATTTGCCATTTTCTAATGATCGCCGTTTGTCAAGATTTCCCTCTTTGTCACCTCATTTGACGTTTTGCAAAACCTTTGACGGATTCTTGCCATTTTCTCCAATTTGCCATTTTCGTGAAAATTGCCAGCTGCCAATAGGTCTCTTTTGTTGTCTGACTAATTTTTTTGCCAGACCTTTGATGAATCCTTACCAAATTCGCGAATTTCGCAAAATATGTCATTTTCGTAAGACCCACAATTATCGGCATGCCTCTTTTTTCATCCTGTTTCAATTAGGGTTAGGATTATAGACATTTTATAAATTCTTGCCAAATTTGCCCTTTTCGTAAACAATAGAAAAGTGAAAACGCTAAAAGGGATAATGCGCTATTTTTTCGTTTCGCGAGAAACGGCTGTTTTCGCAGGCTAGCGCGATCGCTGTTTTAAACAATCAGAGCATGCGCGCGCGCTGTTAGCTTGGGCAAAGGGGTCAGTTTTATTCTCATAAAATTGATCGGTAAAGGAAGAGAGACCCTTTTTCCCGGGACAATTTTTCTTCATACAAATGGGGCCTATAAAGTCAGTGCCACCCTAGCTTCCCCACCAACCCACAGCCTGTGGTCAAGCAGGGGGACCTATTTAAGGGTGGATGAACTCGTTATAATACCATTGCCATCCACCACAGGCACTGCCAAACCCACAGTTATAGATGAATATAAAAATAACTAGTTAACCCTTACAAAAGTGACTCTGGGTCAGTCTATACATCAGCGAAAAAACTTCATGCTTTTAACCCTTCCATAGGCTTAATATAAAAACGTTCCTTTCTCATGCATGTCTTGATACCCTGAGAGAAAAGGAAGTGCAACAGGGATAACATTCCACACAGGTTGGCATCTATACTTTAAGCAAACATTCAGATTCTGTAAGTATGAGAGGAGGACAACTCACTGATTCAGGAAAAGGTCAAGATATTTTTATTCAAAGAATGCTATTCTCTTTTAAATTTTAAGTTTATGGCTGAAAAAAAAATCCAGTAAGGTAATACATTATGTTTGGTAGGTGATTTCACCAGCCTTGGTGATGGGGATACGTAGAAATAATAGCAACACATGCACAACTGCCGAAGAGACGTTAAACAAAAAATACCAATTTATAAAATACAATCGGACCATACTAATGAGCACTTAATTTTGCACATTAATTTAGTTGCTTTACACCATGCACTGAAGAAAAAAAAAATAGAATCAAAAGAAATCCCTAGCCGCTTGATCCCCGCCTACTTGTGGTATTTAACCGGCAACTTGAAATCTTAGCGACAACCCTGGAACCATTGGGTAACCTTAAACCTACTTATTTATTTACTTGGGCTTGGGTAACATTCTTATTGAATGAAATTAAGGTAAGAACTTAAAACCTCACTTAAGTCCAGGTTTCCATGTGGGAGCTATCATAAATCATTCTATAACACTGACGCTATGATAAACCATAAATAGGAATATTTTTTATGGTTGACATTTATGGGTACGATACAAATTTCAGAGTGAAATATCAGGAAAATGTCTCAAAAAAAGTCAAAATTGCTAGCAAATAAAAAAGGAAAGCACCTAGCATTTGACTTCCCAATTAGTACCATTTCATGTGAAATCTCTCCTAGGATTAGAGGCTATGAGAGCAAATATGCCAGCCGTCTGAATTCTTCCCTTAAGTTTGTTAATTTTTTGACACTTGATTTAATAATGAACGATGAATGACCGAAATTTGAGGAATCAGGCCCATAAATTTATTTTTCAGGAAAAATGCCATCTTGAATTTGGAGCAATTTAATAAAAGCTGGTTAAAAAGTTAAGGTGTATCTTTGAAAATTACCTGACTCTTATAAGGAACCCAACATTTAAGTGAAGATACAATTTTCCTTTTGACTGCCTACCATCGTCTACAAGCACTAAACATTTGCAGATCTTTATGATTTGATCCCTACCCTTATCCTCTCTTTCCTAAAGTTAATATCAATACTACATCACCACGCAATTGTTTTCCTTTTCTAGTTCCTTAATTATTTGTGAAAATATTGTTCTGTGACAGGGTTCTGTCCATGGAAAACCTGAACTCCCTTCTGAATAGAGCATCTTTTCTGCAAAGATAATGGATCAACATTAAGAACTGTTGATACTTCATTTGGCAGGTATTAAGTATGGGGTTGGTGGGCTGAAGCATTTGAGAATGGAGTACAAAAGTGACTTATCCACCCATGGCTGAAAATTCCCACCTCTGGACCCACCCCTAAATGTAGTAAACATGGAACCTGCATTTTGTGTTTGACAAAATCAAAATACCCAGCCTCTCACCTCCCTTCCCCATAACATAACTGTTAATGATAAGTTCCATGTGAAACCAACTCTTGTACATTGTAAGTGACCACCTTCCACAATCGACTAGAGATCCAAAAACATCAAACTTTCTCCAATCAAAGACCTATAAAAAGAACTTCCTGTAAGGTACTGCCTCTTGTAATATCCTACACTACTCTTGCAGGATGTACAATGTTTTTCTAACATAGCAGCTGTGAATTCAATATAATAGAGCAGAACTTATTTGCCTATCAAGAAACCTTATTTGCCTATCAAATTCATCTGAACTTGAGTTCCATTGAGAGAACACAAGATAAAAAAAGAAATGGTCACCTTTCTGCCATTTAGCCCTGCCAAGGGTTAAATTGTTCGCTAAACTGGAATATGTTTTCTTGCAAAATAAGATCAATTCTATAATAACGGGGTTTATTGGTAAGGTGAGGTAGAAAACGTAGGCAGGAAAGTCTTGAACACGTAATCAGGTAAGCAATGTCTGACACACTTCCACTTCAACTTTAACCAATTGCTGCTGAGTTAAAGTCACTATATGAGGAAACGGAGACTACTCAATTGGTCCTGAGAAGAAACCACATTCTTTGATGATACAACAGGGTACTAAGGTTACAACCTTGCTCCAGTTATTTCATTATTGTGCTCAACTACTTTCTGCATGTGTTCCTCGACAGCCTAAATAAGTGAGGTCTACCGAATCAACCTAGTCAGAGCAGGAAGACAACCTATGCACGATCTTACCAGGCTTGGATTTGCAGACGACCTAGCACTTGTAGCAGGACTAGAAGACGTTAGTAGAACTTGCTGTCCACACATTAATTTCATTAGGTGCTTCTACTCATCATTGGGCAGGGGGACACTGATAAAAGGCTGATCTTGACCATGACCAAAATCTGAGGAACCTCCTCGATCGTTGCAGAGCAACAAATATCAAGCTGAAAAAGGAGAAGTTCCATTTAAAGTGCAGTGAAGTGTCATTTATCGGGCATGTAATGACAAGGAATGGGCTTAAAGCAGATCCTAAAAAACTCGGAAGCAATAATTAAGTTCCTACAAGACCTATCAGAACTGTGTGAGCCACTGCGCCATCTAACACACAAGAAAGGTAAATGGAATTGGACTCACGAACAGGAAGATGCCTTTGAGAAGATTGAAGATGCTGTCTCTAAAGTGCCAGTACTCAAGTTCTTTAGTGAGAGTGACCCAACCGAAGGCTAAGGAGATGCACCTAAAGATGGACTTGGCTTTGTACTGATGCAGCTAGGCCAACCTGTGACATTTGCAAGCAGAGCACCCACACTGGCAGAACGGAAGTACTCACAGATTTGAAAGGAATTGCTGGCTCAGGTCTTCGGCATGGATCACAACCACCACCATGATTGTGTATGTTCGGAAGGTCATCCTCTGGACAGATCACAAACTATTAGTCTCCATTTTGTGGAAGCCTCTGGCATAAGTTTTCAAGAGACTACCGCACCCACTGTTGCGGCTTCAACAATTTGACTGTGAAAGACGCTACAAGCCTGGCAAGGAGATGCTGCTAGCTGATACCCTGTCAAGAGTTTATTCAGAGGACTATGAGCGATCAGCCACAGAATCAGAGGTGGAGTGCATCCACGCCACTCATTCCTTCCTGTTCCAGACCACCACCTTAAGGAACTTCAGAGAGAGATGGCTTGTGATCCAATTGTACAGTTTGGTAAAGAAAGCAATCTTGGATGGCTTCCTAGATAAAATGGATGAACAACCAGCAGCTATTCACCGGTACCGTGTTTCCTCAAGTAATAGCTGGGGGCGATTATTTATTTTTTCGCACAAAAAGGGGACGATTATTCGAGGGAAGGCGATAATTTGAGGGAGGCGATTGTGCCAGTGTATTTCAAATATTGTTCACTGGAAGTCGTGCCCTAAATATTTTGTTTTATTTTCCCATTAAATCAAAAAATAATCACGTCAAACAAACTGATCATGGGCTTTTTAAGTGTTCCAAATTTAGTTCCTTGACTAATTTTCAGAGCTTGAATCGTCACTGATCAGTTTTGCTGAATCTCATTGCACTTCAACTTGACAGGGAGGGGATAAAAGGAAGAGAAGATGGCAAGAGGGGCGGGGGTGGGGCGATTACTTGAGGGAGGCGATTATTTTAAGTATTTCCGTCAAAAGGGGGGGTGATTATTCGAGGGAGGCAATTAATCGAGGGACGGCTATTATTCGAGGAAATACGGTACTTTGAGCGATGGATCATACCCTGAGACAAAAGATCACGCAGAAGCTACACGACTCCCACATTGGGTCGAAAGGCTGTTTATGCAGAGCACGGGAGACGGTATACTGGCCAGGCGTGAATGCCAAAATCACTGACTACATCCAGAAATGCAAAGTCTGTATGTCACTTCAGAGTAACCAGACCATAGAACCACTCATCTGTCATAAGCCCACATCAAGGCCCTGAGAGAAAGTTGCCACTGACACCTTCACACTTGGTGACAAGAATTGTCTCTGCACAGTAAACTACTACTCTGGGTACTTCGCAGTGGATCAGTTACACAGCAAAACAGTAACTGTCATCATAAAGAAAGTTAAGACACATTTTGTCACACATGGAACACCTAATGAATTGCTAAGTGGCAATGAACCACCCTTTAACTCTGCACAATTTGAGAATTTGTGATCATCTGGGACTGAGCATGTAACCAGCTCACCGGGCTACCCCCAAAGCAATGGACTAGTAGAAAACGCAGTCAAGACTGCAAAGAGCTTAATCAAGAAAGCCAACTAGCATCAGGAGCCAATAATTTTCTTTCTCTACTAAGCTGGAGAAACACCCCAATGGAGGGGCTGATCTGAGCACCTTGCCAGCTCAGCGTATGTTTGGGTGACATATCTGAACCCACCTTCAAGGAGCTCTCACCATTGGTGAAAGGCGAGACAGTCAGAGTAATACCACTTCCCCGTGACAAGAGCCAGACATGGTTCAAAGCAGAAATAGAAGAACTAGCAGATGTGTGATCCTACATGTATAGAGTGTAGGCAAAAGATAGGAGTATCCTCTGCAGAAACAGAGGATACTCCCAGAGACAGTGAAAAAAATTGGGTTTTTCTCTTTCTTTTTCTTGCTTAGTCAATGAACACTTTGTCTTTTGAAACAGTTGACTTTGTTTGTTCAAAATGTTCTGCTTTTAGTGCTCTTTGGCTGATGTTGTTGGGCTTTCACTATTAAGTACCCAATGTGCAATCAATGAAGTTTTTTTAATTTTCATTTCATTTTCTTAAAAAAGAAAGAAGGAAAGGTGTCATGGTAGGCCTGTGGTTGTAAGCCACATGACCTAAAAAACAGGTGCTTTTGTAGTAGCTTTGAGGCAGCCAATAAAGATGAGTTTGTCCTTATTACGCGTTTGCTGCTCTCGCTACACTAATCATAAAATTGTGCAGAGTCTTTGAGAGCTTTGATGTTGTTGAGAATTTAGTGACAGCTAGTGCCCTCCATGAAAAGTCAGTCTCCAGAAAAAATGTATAATTTTCTTCCTGGTAGACCTTATTTATTTATTCATTTATTTATTTTTATTTATTTATTTAGTCACTCACAAAACCTTACACAACATGAACAAAAGGTGTTAATTAAATTATAAAATTAATGTGACAAGGAAGCCTAACAAAGCTTGAAGCTTATATTAATAGGCTTCCTTCAACTATCTAGTGAACTAAGTTCATGGCTGAGTGCAGAGTGAGCAAGATCAGAAAATTAAACGACAGATTGGCTATCAGTGAGATAATTCTTTAAATTTTTTTTAAAAAAAGATATAGAAGGAGAGCTAATTAGTGAAACAGGCAACGAATTCCAGATTTTAGGTCCTCAGTAAAGGATACTGAATTGCTTTATATTTGTTCTACAAAAATGAGGTCTATACTGAGAGGCTAGTAGAGTTTCAAATTGATGGACTTGATTACTACGTAAGAACAAGTCATGAAAGCTATTAGGCAAAAGATTATGGTGATAAGAATACATAAAGGTAGCGACAGAAAATGAATTAATACTAAATATGTCAAGGACTTTAAGCTGGCTAAATAAAGGGGCGGTATTTGCTAGATAGTGAGCTTTTGTTTTGAGTCGCACTAGACGCTTTTGCAAAAGGTAAATACAATTTAGGTTGGAACAGTAGGTGGAGGACCAGGCGACATTACAGTATGTTAAGAAAGGATATACAAGGGAGTAATACAAGGTCATCAAAGTTTGGGATGATAGGTAAAAGCGGGCTTTTGCAATAATTCCTACACTTTTCGAAATTTTTTTTGAGACGAAATCAATATGTGGTTTCCAAGAGAGATGCTGATCAATGAGAACACCTAAAAATTTTGTCTCCGTGACTTGCTTGACCACTGTATTTTCCAGAGTAAGAGGGACATTAACATTGACTTTCTTTTGCCTTGGATGAAAAATCATAAAATTTGTTTTAGTCAGAGTTAGAGATAACTTATTCACTTTAAGCCAAATAATTATTTTTGCAAGTTCATTGTTAACAATAGAGACGAGGTGGTTGGCATCTTTATGGGAACAAAAGATACTTGTGTCATCAGCAAACAGTAAAGATTGAGTGAGACTAGAGACATTAGGAAGATCATTAATGTAAATAATAAACAAAAGAGGTCCAAGAATTGAGCCCTGTGGGACGCCACATAAAGATTGATGGGACCCAAACTGGACAAATTGAGTCCGATCGTCAGGATAGCTTTTGATCCACGCCAAAGCAGTATCCCGAATACCATAGTGTTGCAGTTTTTGACACAATATTTCATGATTAATAGTATCAAACGCCTTAGAAAGATCTAAGAAGATGCCTAAAGTTGTTTCATTTCTGTCGATAGCTGAAGATATGTTGTTGATCAAGTCAATTAACGCTAATGCAGTCGAATGATTATTACGGAATCCAGATTCTTTCGAGTATAAAATATTATGCAAATTTAAAATATTAATCAGTCGGTTGTACATGACTTTTTCAAAGAGTTCTTTGTTGCATGTGACCAGCTGGATATTTTGCACAAATTCCAAATACTTCTTGCACACAATCAACATCCACCAAGATGTTTCATTAGGCTGGTACAAGATTTTGAGTGATAAATCATCTTACCATAACTTCAGCTAGTAGTGGATGTTACTTTTCTTTGCTAATGCATTTTCATGCACACCATAAGAAAAGACAACATTTAAACAAGGAACAATATTTAACCACTAGTGCATTACAGGGAAAATACATATGAATGAAGCTTACCAGCTAATTCAAGCCTTTGTTTGCTTCTTTTAATCCCTGGTTTTCTTTATGCCTGTACGAAAAATGAAAATAAAAAGAAAATATAACTCAAGAATATTTGTTTCTTTTTTTCATTAACATTCTAAAATTCATGGACAAGAGACGTGTTATTACATATTGTATCTATACAGTTACAGAGAGCGTCTACAGTAGTATACAAATGAACAAAGATAACGTCACGATATACAATGACAAGATCTATGTGAGTTTGTGCTATCAGGACAAAGCAGCAATTGACAGAAGTCTGTATTTAATTCTGAACTTCAGTAGTATATTAAGAAGTATAAGTAGCCTATGTGTCTAGACTTTGTCATTGAAGTTTGCTTTGTTTTGTGAATTGTATGTTTCCCCCTCCAATCTCAACAACTTTATTCTTAGTGAATTGCACAAATCTCCTTTCTGATGGATTCTAATTTTTTTTCCAATTTGTTAGAGTTTTTTGAAGCTTTTAGTACAGGAAGTTGAGCACATGCACTTTCTATTACATAAAGCTGCATCCACTAAAAACTCCCTGATACATCTTTATCGAGAAAACATTGAAGCTAATGGGAGTTTCAAGAAAAAAATCGAGGGCAAGCTGAGAAAAATGCCCAGAAATTGTCAGAACAAATTTATTCAGTTTTCATCTCTTTGTCATGTCATGTGGTGATCTCAGTGCTTGCACAAGTTTTGGGCATGCTGTACATACTCTTGTTGACTTCCATAGGCTATGTTAACAAATGACAAAATATCAAAATCTACTCATTAGAATCTGACAAAATTTGGCAGAATTCCTGTTGATATATTACATGAAAAATTAAAGTTGAACAAAGGAGGTTGTCACACTTAGTAGAGTAATTGCTTTTTTCTCACCACAGAGACAAATTTTTGCCAAAAAAAGCTCAGAATAATAAAGAGAAGGAGAGTGGATTCTATCTAACTCACCTAATGAAAAATCTACATTTAAGCATAATTCAGCTGTAAATGTGGTGCTCTGGCAGCGCATTATTCTTCATAAAACAGACCAAACCAAGCAGTGTAGATTTTTGTCGTACAGTACTGTATGAGGACATCATTTTGTGTAAGGTCTTCAGCATGCAGAGTTGCTACATTATTTAATAATAATTGTTTGATATCAACCTGAAACTACGTAATAGATCAAAGTCCTTTTTATTTGCCTCTTTCACACTGCCCATAATACACCTTGTTTACTCTTGTTTATCTGATACATAGTGACTCAAGGATCACATGTCTTGAAGGTATATGGGAGCTGGCTGTACAGCATGACAGTTCACAATAGTAACTTTAAGAAAAGGCAATGTATACTGCCCCCACTACTAAGAACCTGGATTTTTCCAAGTTAGCCTAAACAGGTTCTTAATGGCAAGGCTGCAAATAACTAACGGGCAGTCGCCGGTCACGTTGTCCGGTCAAACATGCTTTTGCTCGGACACTACCTGTTTTTGGCCGGTCAAATTTTAACAGTCGGAACTCTTGCGATAGTGAACCCAGATTGCACAGTAATCCTTTTACAACTAAAAAACAACTGAATCCAAGTCGGTCTGGCAATAAAAATTACAAGTTAATAATTTTACTACTCTTTACTGCAGAAGCAGCCTCGCATTGAGTATGTGGAACGGTTACGCAAGATACAACCGCAATTGTCGGTTTTACTTTACATCTGGCAAAATCACTTATAATTAAATATTACACTTTGGCAATCGCCACATCAGTTCTACAACTGGACTTTAAGTAAAATACGCAGAATGTGTGAAAGCTGAAGGGTTCAATCGATCTCTTAATTAAGGTAACTGAAATGTAAGCTTAAATATAAACAAGAAACACTTAACTTTAACTCGTATCGTCTTAGGGTTTCGAAATTGGGTAACAATTGGGTGCAACTGTTGCGCTCGCTGACTTTCTTCCATTTAGAATCCCTTAAAGACAACCTTATTCTTCTACTTTTTGTGTTATACACTCCATTTTTGAGTTAATCACCAGAACGCTTAGTAACCAAGCACGTTTTGCTGGGTGTGCCGGAAGTGACATATGGTTTGTTTTTTTTTTAATTTTTTTTTTCGAACACTATGCTTTCTTTAGTTTCAAGCAGAAAGCTATCCCCTAAAAGACAACAACAAAGAAAATAATTGGATATTAATATATAGAAAATAAAACGTGAACCTTCGTACAGGAGTTAACTGTACGCTACCTTTTCACCTAAGAAAACCTTTTAACTAATAGCAAAATGTTTTGGCAAGCCGCATTGCAAGACAAGTAAATGGAAAAAATATTTTACGCCAAATGCCAATGGTACTGCTCGACTGTGGACGTAATTAGTGATTACAACAAATCAAAAACTTGAATAGTTCTATTACGTTGCGGTCAAGCGTTTCATGTTTGGATGTTCATGACAATTCCTAGGGCTTGAAAAACAAATAACGCGGTTTCGCTACTCAAGTTCATCAAGCTCTGCAATTAACACTTTCCCTCCTTCGTCTTTGTCTTCTTATTCGAAATCTTCCTCACTGTCAGTGCCGGAACTTTCTTCAGTTGAAGAAGCATCGATTAACACCTTCTGCCTATTCTTCGATTCTCTGGCACTGTAATGCCTTTCCCTTTGGTTTAGGCGGGTAGCACCCATTGCCCATAACTGGATGGCAGGAGTGGGATCAAACTCTTCAAGTGGTGGGCCTTCCATTTGGATTCTGATGAGGTTGTTAAGGGTGTTCTCGCTGAGCGATGCCCGGAAATCTGTCTTCACACGGTTCATCAGCAAGAAGAGCCTTTCAACTTTCGCATTAGAGATGGGAATGGAGAGGAGAAGTTCGACCAACAGTGGCACCATGTTCCACCTGTCTTTCCGGCTTGAATCGAAGATTCTTTTCCAAACACGCAGGTAGTGCGTTCTGGAAGGATCCAGGTATCGTGTGGCGTAGGCCACTACGTCATGCCACTGCTCCAGTAAACTGTTAAGAGCGACATCCAAGCCTGCTTTCAACAATGGTTCACGGAAGTGGTCGAATAGGGCTGCCACATAGTTGTCAGCAAACTCCACATCTTCTTCCCCATTTTCGTTCTTCCTCTCCCATCCTTCGCAGTTCAAGATAGTGGCGGCCATCACAACATACTTGTTTTCCGCTGCCTCCATCCTTGTCTGCATTGCTTCCTTGATCTTTCCCAGCAACACGCGCTTTGATACTTTTGTGGACTCCTTAGCATCATTGAAGTTGGGCAGCGCAACGTTCTGATAGAAAAATTTTGTTTCCTCAACTTTGTCCAGAAATCGTTTGACTGTTGGCAGATCCTCAAAATTCTTCCGTTCTAGACATGCAAGCTGCTTTTTTGCCGTCTCGAGGCGCTGAATGGAAGAAACTGTGTCAATATCGTTATCTTGAAAAGCGAGGGACAACACCTTCGCCGGGCTAAGAATTTCAACAAAAAGACAAGCCAATAAAGGAATTCGAGCTTGTTGCCACTTCCTTAGCCAGCCTTTAAATTTTTGGCGATCCGCCAACTTGTAAGACTTGTCTTCTGACATCGTCTGAAGGTGCTGCATGTAAATCCCGTACTTGTCACACACAAGCTGTAGGCATTTAGTTTGTGGGCAATCCAGCGGTTTCCTAAAAGAACAAATGTTTTCAGTCAGACAGTTCAAAAGCTAGGCAGTGACAGCGGTTTTTTTTCTTTTTGAATAACACCATTACTAACTAGGTGTTCCAGTTCACCTGATAATTGAAAGGGAAAGCTCTAGACGATGTGCAACACACCAGACATAGATCACCCACCGTTGACGACCTTTAAGGATGCCGATGACACCCTCTTTCTCTCCGCGGTTCACAGAAGCTCCGTCAGCAGCGAAACCAACCAATTTCTTTTCAAAAGACTCTTCCATGATGTTAATGGCCTGGAAGCTGTCTTTGATGCAACTTACAATGCCCGTTGCACTGCCATGTTTCAAATCTGCCAACCTGGGGGTGTGTCACTAAAGTCAGTGAAATATAGTTTAGCTCACCCAACGTGTACTAGCACGAGAACACAGACCACGCGAAAGAGACGTCTTAGAAATTAGTGGTGTGTGCAAAAATGTCATACACGCTTCTGATAGGTACAATTAAACTATTTAAATTTCTCCTGCTCAGACTGAGAAATCCACTGACTTGTGTGAATAAATAAATTTTGTTCTTCCGTTTATTTAAACAAATTGCGTAGCTTTATACAGCACTTTCATGTGAAAAGAACATACATGCAGATTTCTACATGTGAAATGATTTTTAAGCCCCTATGAGGAATATTGCATTTAAAAACTCTGTATGTTGCACTGTTTTATATTTGTGTAGATTTGTTTGATATTGTTTATCATGACGTCAAAAGTGCAAATTTTCTTGATGTCCTCAAAATAATAATCCAGGCTGTGAACGCTTGGTGGATAGCTGTTGTTCACAATACCTTGAAATGCAGATGAACTTAAGTAATTTTAGTCACTTACTTTTGCTTTTTACACATTGCACAGCCACAGAAATACCAAATAGGAATACTAAAATTAATGACAGTTTAACTTTTGTAAATATATAAAGTGTTTCGAGAATGCATGTGTACCAACCTGAGAAATGCAGTAACAACTTCAATTCTATCTTTTCCAGGGGGATTTTGCTCCAGGTACTGGACGAAAATGGCTTCTTTCTCTGAAACTGAAGCATCCTCAGAGCCGTCCGTCAGAACACTAAAGAAATTGACACCAGATATCTTCTCCTCTAATCTTTAACCGAGTTCGTCTCCAATGTAGTTGATGAAAGTGGTGCCACTCTGTCTATTCCGATATGCTCTCTCAATGTCAGCACCATGCTTTTCCTCCAGCTTTAAAATTTGCGAGTATTTTAAAAGTGGCAGTTCCTCTTTTGCTATGAAATACGCAGTTTCAAATTTTAATTTCGTCTTTCCAAATCGGCTGATTGCATGTTTTTGATACCACATGTGATGAGTTGCTGCCCTGCATCGTTGGAAGCTTTCATAGCCTCAGCCCTTTCAAAAGCACTCTGCCCTTTGTTGCCTTTTAAGTGCAAGTCTAATGCCCTTTTGTGAGGCTCACCCCGTGCATGATCTTCGCCATTACTTACGCGAAGGTTGGTTGATCCAGTGAAAGCCCAGACTGTCGAAAAGTTCTTCATACCTTTTAACTTGCCAGCATGAGTTTCGCACACAGAACAATTTAAATTGACGACGTGATCTCCCTTGTCAGCATTTATTACGAGCCACTCACTTCCTAAGTGTTCAGCCAAGGATGTTGTTTTCCAACGATTTGCTGCTGCTACAGTTAGGGCCCTTGTTTTCTTAGCAGATGGAGTGGATGACACAGCTGTTGAAGGGCGATCTCTTGTTTCTGTCGAGGCTCTTGATGGATTGCAATCGTAGTGTAGCTGCTGTTGTGTATTTACGGGTGTCTCCGTTGTTGGTACAGGTGTTTTTGTTTTCTTGGTAAAATAAAAAGAGAGGCTGGATTGTTGAGACTTTGCTGCCGTGGGAAGGTCAGGGAGCTTTCGCTTACGGCCATGCTGACACTCGTCAAATTTTCCAACACAATAGGCTTCCTCAGAATACCCTGGCGTTTCCTCTGTACAAGGTGTTGAGCATACATTGCAAATGGGCGATTTACAGCCAATGCAACGGTACTTGATACCCTTACGTGCACACTTAACACAATCCATCTTTACTTAGCAATATAAAATCATAATCTCTTCTCTGACTGGTACACAGTTACAGTTAGTTAACACGGTAAAGACAAGACAGGAAGGGATAGATGCCATGGTGTCTGGGAACTTTTCTGCCAAAGCGACAACCATAGGCCTTATCAGTCTACGATCTATCATAATCTAGTCTATCAAGTCTATGATCAGTTTACCACCCAGAATATTACACAGCATGAAATTGCTTACAGCAGTTTTACTTGTGGACCATGGACAAGTAAACCGACTTTTGTCACTTTCCTTGTAGCTGCTTTTCCGTCGACATGATTAATTGTCTACCAGAATTGGTGCTTTTGACTATATTTAACTATTTCACAGATGCCGAGCGAATTGATTGTATCTTAGCTCTGGTTTGTAGACAGTGGTATCATATTGTACACAGTGGCGCATTATGGAAGAAAGTTAACTTTGACTATCAGAGAAGAGTAACACCTGATATCCTGGACAAGTTCGTCTATGCAGGGACCAGACAAGTACTTCTGAGTGAGTGTTGCTTTCTGAAGTGGACAGACATTTGCGCTGTTTTACGCCGCTGCAAGAAAATTGAAGTGCTAATTGCTCCATGGATTGGTTACAAAAAGGAAACTGTCCCAGACATAACTGGGATGTTAAATATCCAGAACATGAGTTTTTTAGACTTGAGCCACTGTAAAGTAACAGACTCGTTGTTCAACCAGATCCCTGATACGTGTCCAGTTCTGGAATTTTTTCTTCTTCAAGATTGTCAAGAGATTACAGAAGATGCTTACATCAACTCCAACTTTAAAACACATGAACATCTAAAGATTTTAAATGTTGCAGGCAACAGAGAAGCTCTTTCACCAAGAAGTGTCATTGAACTTTTAAAATGCAATAAAGGGAGAGTATTTTTAGACATCCGAGGGCATCGACTTACGCAAGCAGAATTTGCAGCAATTACAAGAGCACATCCAGACGCAGTGGAAAGGTTTTTTGAAGATGTTGACGATTATGTCCACATGCTTCCAGTTTAAATTTATTCCCATTTGTACAGGATTTTCAAAAATACAGTTCTATTTATTGCAATTTAGAATAGCACCAGTGAAGCATGGACTTTTCAGATTAAACGATTTTGTTCAGTTCGTGCGTTCAAATTAAAAAGGTACTGTTATTGGCCTATTGATTCGTGTTTACACCCTCTGCGTGACAAGTAACGCAACGGGATCGTGTATTGCATCATCTGGTCGGCCGCTTGAGATACAATCACGTACATTTTGTGGTACATTCAATGCGTCACAGATAAGAATATTTTGTGTATAAATATGTTTCCCTTTATCTAAAACAGACAGGATGATAACAAATTGTTGAGTGAACCTTGCAATTCAGAGGTTAGTAATAACAGAAAATATCTACATGCAGACAAATAAAGACAAACTCTCTTTTCATATATCAGTTATCTTGACTTTTTTTGTTTTCAGTACAACTCAGAGCCCTTTTTTTTAAAGTTACAGTTGCTAATTTTTGTTAGAGTAAAAGAGTGGTCGGATTCTCCAGGTTTTGGGGCTTTTGCTCGATTTTTGCACTTTGCAACAAATGCTACTTGGAGTATTCTTGGTGCAGCAAGATTATTCTTCGTGAGGGTGCTTTCCGATCATTCGATCAATCAAACAATCAATCACTTTATTTAAGAGTAAATTATGGTATCTAGCCAAAGGTAAAACCCTCTACTAACTGGGAACACTTAAATGAAGTAAATAAAATAACGGATGACACGATGATTTGTAGTCGCGACAGGACTTGATGACGGGTGAGGACAAAACATGGACCAGGGGTCCATGGACCCCCTCTTTGGACCGGGTCCATGGACCACTTTTATGGACCGGGTCCATGGACCCCCTGTCATGGACAGGGTCCATGGACAGTTTTTTTTAATAATTAGAAATGAACAAAAACAGAAATAGTGCAAAAATAAGGTTAAAAACCAACAACAACAACAAACAATGTCATGTAATGTTTGATTGTGCTTACATAGTGTAAAGAAAGGGGGGGGGTGGTGGGTACCTCATGCCAAAATGCTGCCTGTTCCAATAAATTGTTTTCTCTGATGGGTAGATTATGCTTCGGAGCAAGACCTTTTGACTGAGCAAATGTGAATTTTTGCTGCTTATTTCATACTGAGAGGTCGCGACACACATATTGATTTTCTACCTCTTTTAAAATGTAAAGCTGTTCATTGCGGCTGACTAAAAGGCTCCTTAGCTCTTTTAGCAGGACAATCATAAATTCTCATGGATAGTGATTTACAGATCCAGATCTCGAAGAAGAAGAAGTGGAATGGATTGTAGCTTAAACTGAAGCTACATCAACTATGGAGAATTGCGATGTGACTCAGTCATGATTGCTCTAAAAGCAATGAATTCTTAACTCCAGCTTGTTTTTCTGAGGGTGATGCGAGTCTTTGTACCGGAGTGCGTAATTCCTCCCATGGAGATAACTTTTGAATTAACTTAATTTAACAGTCTTGCGACTGCACATGTGCAAGCAGAGTGTACGTCATGTAAGCACAACTAAATATTTGTGATCAATCGTGAGCATTGGTCGACAGCGTCTCATCAAATCTTTTTTTGGCACTATTTCTGTTTTTGAGTGTCCATTGACCTGGTGCAAAACCTTCTTATAAAAATCCATGGACCTGGTCCATGAAAGTGGTCCATGGACCCCGTCCAAAGAGGGGGTCCATGGACCCCTGGTCCATGTTTTGTCCTCACCCCTTGATGACATCGTGGAAATTTGCGACTGCCGGGAATTTCTCGACCACTAATTTGTCTACTTTTATATTTTTTTTTTTTCTTTCGGAAACATGACTGTTGTCCCTTGTGATTATCAAACAGTTAAAAATTAAAATTTCTTTGAACGAGTCGGTAAAGGACCGGACAAGATGTCTGGCAATCCAAGGATTTGTCCGGTCAGTACCCAATTTTGACCAGACATTGTCCGTTGACCGGCCGTTATTTGCAGCCCTGAATAGTAGGTTCTTAAAAAAAATGCAATACAGGTAAGAGTATTTAGTGGCTCAGCTTATTATTAACTGGCTTGCCGAAAGGCGGGCCCAGTTCATAAAATGCCTTCAATTTTTTCTCTGGTGCATATTTCTAGCAGTTCCTTGTGGGGGTGTGCCGTCTACTCTTCAAATCGTGTCAGACCAATAACTATTAGGCAAATGTAAGGCATACCCGTCCAGGATTTTTTGTTCACAAAATGAACGCTATCAACAATAATTTGTCAGTTAATAATTGTCATTAACTGACAAATCCGAAGTGGGGGGGGTTTTCCTGGGACTTCATGGTTGGGGGGTTGTGTTGTCCTGCTCTCCAAATCCTGACCCTAGACCATATTTGAGATCAATACCTATGAGACAAATGTAAGGGAAAGCTCCCCCGGGAATTTTTGTTGTTGTTACTTATGGTGATAAACGCTATAAATTATTAACTATAATAATTTTTTTAAAGCACATTAAGCGAAAGCAGCGATTAAAATTACTGAAGATGTGTTTGAAGCTAGCGCACAATGCTTTTTCATCGTCTCCTTCAAAAGATGCTACGATGAGTGCCTTTTGTGGTTTTTTCTTTACTTTTTGTTGAAGTTTAAGCCTTTTGATGATTTTTTCCCTTCCAAAACGGGATTGCAAGTCTCTCTGAGTGTGTAGCTACTGTGTGTGTGTGAGTGTGTGTGTACATTCATTGAATAAAGACGTCTCTCAAGCTATCATTGGCACTTTTTTGCAGTGTGTTTTACAAAAGATGGTAAGATGGGTCGCTTTGAGGTTTGTCATCGCTTTTTGTTGAAGTTTAAACCGTTTAAAATGTGACAGCCAATGTCTCTTTTTATCTTATTGCAATTCTTGCTCTGCATGTGAAATGTCATTCCTTACAGGAAAGGGATGTCCTGGGAAATACGCTCATGGTAGATCACCACGTCAAAAAAAATTTATGTAGGGTATATGTACATATTCATTAGGACAGTTAGAAAGGCTTCAAATGGAATAACAGACAAAAATTAAACTTAAATTTAATTTGCTTTGTTAGTTTTAAGAACCAGAATTGAGAAATGTACTGCTTGTTAACAGCGTTTTATGAACTGTAGAACAACAATAATTTTTGGAATTTCTGGTTAGGTCAAATAAGTCACGTAATACCGTCACATTTTATTTTGGGGGGCAGAAGGATTGGAGGATAGGAGGGGTGCGTGAAAATAATGCTTACTGTTTCCTGCTTAGAATGGCTAACTTGCTTACTTTTATTCACAATGGTGG
Source organism: Porites lobata (assembly GCA_942486035.1). NCBI lineage: Eukaryota > Metazoa > Cnidaria > Anthozoa > Scleractinia > Poritidae > Porites > Porites lobata. The sequence goes on along the minus strand of CALNXK010000142.1, from coordinate 470,519 downwards.
AATTTGAAAAGTTGCAGCCCCGATTTAAAAATAGCACTCATTTTTCTTGCTACGAAAGTCTTTCAAAAGGGTACAATGTTCAGATGAGTATGTTAAACTCTCACATGAGATGCTATGTCACACAATGTTCATGCAGTGACAATGTGGTGGCCTCAACAGTTTGTACAGACACCCTCTCCCAGCCAAAAAAAAAAATCTGGGCACATCAAATTAGAAGTTATGTAAAAATGACCATAAATTAAAAAGAGGAACTAAAGCATTTGACCTCATTGGCATATAAATTTCAGTTGGAGTGACAAGGCACCTAGCTCTCCAAAGAGAATTCTGAATGTTGACTTATCTGATATTTACCTAAGTGTGCAGACTTTTTTCCATCGATTTTAGAAAATAAGAACCTGTTTCAAATTTTAGGCTTAAAAGGTTCTTACATGTATATAGAGGAGGCCTTAACTGGCTCATTTTTGGCCTAACAGGCTCTTAAAATCCAGGTTCTGAGTCATGGGGTTTTACTGTATGCCAAAAGTTTCTGTGTGCTGCCTTAAGCGGGCCACAGTGTAATCAATGTGTGAGTATGAAAACATTAACCCCACTGGTATCAACATTTCTTTGCAGGTTAACATTTTAACTGTAATATTGAAATAGCCCACCTTCAAGAGGCTCTGATAGGATAAAATTCTGATAAGTGACCTCACCTTGAAACAGCAATGGAGGACTAAATGACAACAAACACAATTAACCATGGGCTGAATACCGAAACGCAAAAATGCAAAAACGCACAACTATTTGAAATTCAGTCTAGGGACATATGTACGGCCCTCACACCGACAAAAAGGCCTCTTTCTACAACTGTATGTATTGAAATTCAGCATAATAGTGAGTCCAGGACTACTCTAGCACTCATCCTGAATTTTAAAATACAAAATCCCTTAACGGACATCTCGCCACACCATAAATTGGACACCTAGAGCAGGTCCCTGCTTTGATTTACTCCCTTTATATGATTCTCTAAAAGACAAACATCTCTTTAAGACAGACCTTTTTTCTGATCTCAGAGGTGTCTACCTTAGAGAGTTGAGCACACAAAAAATTGGAAGCACGCTAAACTGGACTCACATTTCGAGCAGAATTTTGATCCTAAAAAGTCTAACAGCCTCATCTTCCAAATCAAAAGCAAAACAGATCCACATTGAATTCCCACAATATTATTCTTAGACACTTTCAGGGAGTCATGCAGTCGGCCGCCTGAATGACTGCACTAATCCCTATTTGGTAATTTGAGGGCCCGCATATATACAGGAAACTCTTTAGCCTAAACTTTGAAATAGGTTCTCATTTTCTAAAATCAAGTGTTTATACATTATTTTCTAAAGGAAGACTTCAAAATCCCCATGAATAATGCTTCAGTTTTTTCTTGCTACGGTCATACATGCCCGGTTCGGTAAATAAGCTTACGCACAGCAAAATCAAAATCACGATCTATAAAAACAAGAGCTAGCCTAGCTTGAGCTTATCTGTACCATGACTCTAATTCTTATATAAAAAGGATTTTGAAAGAACTGCAAATAACACCTTACCTCAGAAGCTCGAAAATCATTGCGTCACTTCTTCTTCTTACTGATTTAATATTCTTCTTGCTACGAGGCTTGTGCTTTCATCCTTGTCCCAAGCTTTCTAGCTCAAATGTTCTAGCTCTCCAACATATGAACATATGCATTGACCGACGAAAGTTTCCAACATACTTCAAACTTTTGTAAAATTCTCCAAAAACCCATCGGAAAAACGCTCCAAATTAAAACTGTTTCATACACAAGTCTTCCACAAGATCAGGAAAACGAAACGAACAAAAGTCGTACTACAGCCCTCCCCTAGTTGGGAAGTCACATGAAGAAGACACGATCACAACGCACTTTGATTGGAGGAAGTAAAACCCCATTCTATTGGTTGATAGGTGACAGGACCAAACTGAAACGGAGGACACAACTGCAACGCTTCATCTGTATCGGCATGCCTGTGTTTACTAGTATGAGTCCTGATGTTTTCTCTCGACTTCGTCTCGGGAAACATCAGGACTCTCGGGAAAACAAAACTAACTGTTTCCCTTGGGATCTGACATTAAGTGTTTTGTTATATTTCTAGACTTTCACTTCAACAGCAACAAAAGAATAACCGGAGCGAACCAAAACAGTCGACTCGACACAAATTTAATTCTCAAAACCACTGAATGAATGATTTACAAACAAAAGTACTTTCCTCATATTATGTGCATCTTTTTCCTCCACTAGCTGCTGTTTTTCTTCTGGAAACTTCTGCGATAACTTTAAAAATCGTTGCTTTTTAGCTTGAGGCTTCGTTTTTGTGTTGTTGTGTTCATTCACGAAAAAGAAAACTGGCTGGACCTGGCGGTGTTTTTCCCGCCTTCTGTCTTCAGGGCGGAAAAACGTTCTGCGCAAGCTTCTGCGCATCCCTTACCGCAGGCTCAAGGCGGGCTTTTCTGTGTGTTGACTTTGTGTTTGTTTGTTGCTGGAGTTCTGAGTGAAATGCACGAGGTGCGAACGTTTGCTCCCTGTAAAGCATTTTTATTTGACATGTTTGCTTTTTTTCGTCGCTTGAAAATTACTTTGGATTCAGAACAATCAATGTTAAAGGAAAAATGGATCATTCCGTCAGTCTGAGGTGGAATAAAAGGTTTTGAACATTTTTAAAGAGGCGAGTATTTTTTCTAATTGTGCATCCGATTAATTTATGAGTTGATTTCTCCGGGTTGAATTAAAATCCCGCTTGTATTCTGTTATTAGTAGTTACGGTTACTTTTTTTACACGCCCAGATTTATTACCTTTGCAGAACCAGCTTTATCTTTGTCGTCAGTCAAAGAACCATATTGCTGTTATAACGCATCAGAGTGAACAAACTTGTGCGCTTATTAAACTTTCTCGGAAATAGAAGGCCAGCAAGCTTACTCAGGATCATTTTTCTGTTGCTCAAGTAATAGTAGTCGGAGTTTTTTTCATTTTCATTACATTGTTTTGTTTTCCAGTGCACTGTAAAAGTTTCTGTTTATAAGAATAACTTTCTGTACGCAAATTGTCCTTTTCACTCGCTGTGAAGTAGAGAACGACAACTGCCGGCAGTGACTTCAAAACAATTGACTCTTTTCCCGTAAACAACGGCTGAAGCTGGATTTGACTGCGGCGAGCAAAACAAACCCTTATATGCAATTTTCTGTATTTTCTAATGATCGGCTGAGTTTAATTTGCTTAAACGAAGACCCTCGCATGGACCATGGCCAGTTAAGCTTAAAATAGCTAAATGGTGAATCATGGCTTGGCTGCCAAGTTGCAAGTGATCTTTTGCTTTTAAGGTCTTTAGGTAGGTTGTTTTCGTACAGAAAATTCATTTCTTCATTGTCAGCAACAGGTTTTTGAAGTAATGTAACTTTAACTTTGTTTGAAGGAAATCCTACTTACGCGTAGGTTTTTGTACAGATGTTATGCGTGTTCAACTAGACAACACAAAGCAAAATTTATGTATCTGCGCGAAACGAGCAAGTTTAAAAAAACTATAGTTGCTTTGAAACCGATTTTTGGGAAGATTTTCCTCGATAAAGATTGACCTTTTTTCTGCCTACATAAAGGCAACGCTATAACTTCTACATTGAGGATTTTGTTTACATTTTAGTGATCTGCGAAACTACGAGTGTCCGATCAAGCGAGGGTTTTAAAATATCAGCTCGAGTGCGACAAAGTTCAGTGACTTCAAACACATTGTGGGCAAGCGTTAATTTTTTGGGCAAATCACAGTCCAAAGATATGTTGTTTTTGTGTCCACAGTGGAGCTCCGGACCTTATATATCCAGGAACTTCCTTATATGAGCACATTTTGTGAATGCATCTCGAAAAAAATCGGACCTACGCATGCACATTTCCAGCACAACGCAAGGAAATCAATGTCGTTAAAGTCCGTTTTACTATGAGGTATTCTTCGAGAAAATTTACTAACGACAAGGTTATAAACACAGCTTGCAACTTTTGAAGACAAATTGCCTGTTCTTTCCAGGTTATGAGTGGAAACATTTTATTTTTAGGCAATAAATTATTTGAAATCCCGCCATTTTTTCAAACCCGGCCAGGGGATCTGGGCAAAAAAGTTCGCGCATGCTCATTACGTTTTTCCGCCCTGAACCTTCTGTCACGCCACTTTCCACCATGCTTTGATCACGTGCTGCAATGTAGCCCGAGCGGGATACATTGTTTAATGTATCACGATTGGGATACATTTGATTTAGTCAAGGCCACGTGACCAAGAATCAACCAATGGCAGTCCTTGTTTAGTTGAGTGAAATTCTAGGAATATAATAGTAAAACAAGCTGGAATGCTTTCCGTTTCGTCGGAGTTGTCTTGGCTCGGCTAAAATCAGCACGCCCGTTGTATTTCAGTGCAGGGCATTCAAAGCAGGTAACTAATATTTTTTTATTCGTTATTTATTCCCTAAACTTGAACCTGAGACCACAGTGTTATCGAAAGCCTTCATCTCAAGCGTTGACGAAAACAACACTAACAACCTAAATATACATCGCTCGAGTAAACTACACGGTGCTAGATAACATGACAAATAGTTATAGTTAGGGATGGGCTACAGAGGTTCATTCGATCCTGCAGCTTTGTCGACTGCAGACATATTTGTGCTCGTCTTCCTCGTATGTTTTTGCAGTTTCCATCCATTTGTGTGTCGTTTTCCCGTGTTTACATAGCCTGATGTAAGCTTAAATATGTTGTGGTTCAATTTTATCCTTGGTTTAAATTTTCTTTTGTTTCAAACTCATTATCATATATTACCATACCCAAAAATATACACGAGAGGATTTGCAAGAATTTGACACAAGTCATGCAATAGGAAGTCGAGGGATTTCTTCTACATCTCGAATGTTATGCAAACACAGCAAAAATATCTCTCGCCTTCTGTTGTCATGTGATAGAATCTCAATCAAACTTCAACTTACAGGTAAGTCTCGTTTAATTTCCCAATTAAAATTGACTTTCTTTGCACCCTGGTATATCAAGGAGTTTTTGACCATTTTACGGCAGTTCAGATATTTCAGTAGATTTCCGAAGGCTACCAAAGATGACGTTATGAGTGTGTCATCAGGGCTTCCGGAATTATGCATTTTCTTTTAGCAAATTATGCGCTATTTTTTGGCGAATTATGCGCTAAAAATCCAGAATTATGTGCGAATTATGCGAATTGTGCAATATTGCACAATATTTTTAAGGAGAAATTCTTAATGTTTTAATTTCTTAAGCTTGCAAATCAGGCATGAACATCTAGTAAAAATCTAATAAGAGGTCCTAAAGCTGTGTGCCGTTAGGGATCGTGCCACCATTGACTACATGGGAAAGAAGAAATTCATGCATTGTAGGATTTTCTGATTTGTTTAGCGATATGTTCGCAGCAGCGCACGCCTTTTTCACTCATGGCATAATATGCTACATGGCTTTTTCTTTGGTTTTACTGTTAAAATTAACTTATCCATTTTCAAAGCGAATACACGGGAAAGAAAGTTGTTTTGCTGTCAAATGAATCAAAGCAGGCGCTTTTTGTTCTATTCCAAGCTGTGATTGGTTATATTTCTTCCAATCACGGTGCGTGTTATATGAAAAACTAGAGCACAGGCCCCAACGGCCAGCAGCATAGAACGTCTGGAATGCCTTGCTGATTTGCGATATTTGTGAACGCTTTTTGCGACGAAGCGGTGGCTATTTGGTGCGAAAATGTACTATATTTACGGGAAAAAAATGTCTATGCATCTCTCAAGGTATGAAAAAACATAGCTTATCAATAGATTTTTTAGAATTTTTGAAAATTATGCGCTATTAGGCGTTTTTTCAGAGTTTTGCGAATTATTCGCTCAGAGCCAAATTATGCAGTTTCGCATCCGAGCATAATTCTGGAAGCCCTGTGTCATGTAAAGCTACTTTCTCACAAGAGAGTCTGTGTCGGTTACAAGCAACCATTGAGACTTCGGGGCTGTGCTCTAGCAGAGCTCGGTGGCCCCTGGTGCTGTTTACATGGCCAAGATCACAAGCTACCTTGTTAAAGAATATCAGTTCGTTACTCTTCTTTATTTTACATGACATAACTTTGTTAGAAAGATTCAAACTCATCGGCACTCTTTGGACATTTATTCTTTAACATACGCTGTGTCACAGTTCACAAGGACGAGCGCGAGAAAAGACCAGAACAGTACTAATATATCAAAAACCATGTGTCAAGAATTAGCCAATGAGAAACGTTCATAAATTATCATAATTCTAACACTCCCACTTGACGATTATGCTGTTCAGCAAAAATAATACTTTGTCTAGAATCATAGAGCTAAATAATAATCCTCACACAACATCATGCACGCTTACTAAATCTCTCAGTTTCTCAAAAGTAGGTTTTGGTAGTCCCTTTGTCATAATGTCTGCTACCATGTCCTCAGTACGACAATAAATCACTCTATTTTAATTGGAAACAACTCTTTCTCGAACAAAATGGTGACAAATGTCAATGTGCTTAGTTCGGCTGTGGTATTTGGCATTCTTTGCCAGCTCAATGGCTCCTTGGCTGTCTTCATAGATGGTAGTTGGGGCATCTGTCTGTTTTCCAAAGTCTTTCATTAGACGACGTAGCCACATATCTTCTTGAGTAGCTGAACTCAAAGCAACATACTCCGCTTCAGTCGAGGACTTAGCAACTGTGGGTTGTTTCCTGCTGGACCAACTGATGGTACCATTTCCAAACTGAAATACATAGCCTGATGTTGATCTACGAGTGTCAACATCTCCTGCCCAATCCGCATCACTGTAGCCATTTAATTCTGTTTGCTCTCCATGAACAGAGAATTTCAGGCCATAATTCAAAGTTCCTTTGAGGTATGGTAGAACACGTTTCACACCCATCCAGTGGTCTTTGCTGGGCTTTGACATATACTGAGACAAGACTCCAACTGCTGCAGCGATATCCGGTCTGGTTGCTGTTGACATGTAGGTCAAACATCCAATTGCCTGTTGATAGGTCTGAATGTCAAAGTGCTCATCACTTGAAGATAACTGCTGAAACTTTCTTCCAGGCTCAAGTGGAGTAGAGACAGGTTTGCAGTTTTCCATTCCAAACTTCCTTAGCACTTTCTCTGTGTAGTTGGATTGACTTATTGTTAATGTTCTCGACTCTCTGTCTCGCTTGATTGACAAACCAAGAAGATAATGAATCTCTCCCTGATCAATCATCTCAATCTTTCACATAATGCAGCTTTCTCTGCTTTCAGCTTTGCAGTGTCGTTTGAAACTGGAATTATGTCATCGACATACACACCAAGTATCACGAAGCTGATGTGACCATTAGCTTCCTTCACAGACTTTACATAAATACATTCATCAGCCTTGCTTTTGCAGTAGCCAACTGATTTCAAATACTCATCCAGAGTAGTGTTCCAACAACGAGCTGACTGTTTAAGTCCATAAATGCTCTTCTTCAGTTTGCAAACATGATTTGGTCTGTCAGGATCAACAAATCCTTCTGGTTGTGACATGTAGATTTTACTGTCCAATGAACCGTTCAAAAAGGCAGTTTTTACATCCATTTGGTGAATCTCCAAATCTTGTGCGTTAGCTAGGGCAAGTAACGATCTCACAGATGTATAACGAGCCACTGGTGAAAATACTTCTTCATAATCTACACCTCTGACTTGGGAATAACCTTGCGCAACAAGTCTGGCCTTAAAACAATCTGTGGAACCATCTTCATCATGCTTGACTTTCAAGACCCAGCGAGATCCAACAATGTTCTTTCCTTCAGGTGAAGGTACTAGTTCCCATGTATCATTCTTTATTAAAGATGAGTATTCAGACTTCATGGCTTCTTTCCACTGGTCAGAATGTTTACCATTCAATGCTTCATGAACTGTGCCTGGATCGTCAACTTCTGAGTCAACAAATAGGCAATCATAATCTTGGAATCTGCTAGGCATTCTTTGCTGCCTCACTGGTCCTAAGTTTCGGACTTCTTCCATAAATGCATCTTCATATGTTCTTCTAACTGGTTCTTCTTCACTCAAGCTCTCTCTGGGCGGTGCTCCCACTGTTTCAACATTCTGCACAGGTGCGGGTTCAACTAGTCTCCCTCGCAGCCGTTTTTAGTATGATCGTCACGCAACGCTCCTCCCCACAAACGGCTGCTCACATTCAAACAACATTCCTTTCCCTTTGTAGTCTTTGCGCCAATCAGATCGCTGACATTGTTTAGTATGCGACCAATCAAATCACAGAATATTGTAAACAACGTGGTTTTTCCCGCGTTCTCAAATTCTCAAGTTCTCGAGAAATGCTCACGTTCTAAAAAGATCGGAGTTTTTTCATTGGGGGATACGCCAAAGAAAGTGTTGCAAAGCGATCGTTGCTTCGTTTGTTCCACGGAAATTCCAAAAAAAGAAAAAATCTATATATTTGGTAAAAGCTCTTTCGATTTTCCAGACATAGTAAGTTCCTGTCTGGATGTTAATGTGAGCTGCTATTCAGCGGCCAGCGAATTGGCAGTTTGTAAAGCGTGTTATAGGCGACTTATCAAGTTCAAAAAGGCCTCTGATCACCTTGAAGAGCTGAAAATTGAACTAAAACAAATCTACAAGGATCGTGAACATCTGAGAGCGAAGCGCTTACTTCGCGTTGAGGACGACAGTGGAGAATCCCCAGCCTCGTGCCGTGGGAAATCCTCGAAACGTTTATTTCCCATCGCTACCACTTCTACTTCTTGTCATGCTTTAGCCAATTTTACCGCGACTAGCCAGCCTATAGGTGTATCTCCAATTCGCAGTCATCCTTACGGACTTGTGCTGCAAGTTTTCCCTGGTCAAATTTTGACAGCAACACCTTCGCCTTTGCCGATGTTTACCTCGACTCCAGTCGCGTTAAAAGGTTCTTCCAATCCTCGTGATAAATCAAGTGAAGCTACAAAGACTGTGCTGACCGTCCAGTACCCAAGTAAAACTTTGAACAAAACCCTGAGTGGAAGTTATCAGGCCATTGGAAAGGCTTTAGCGCATGGGGTTCCTTCGCAAATCGCAAATGCGGTAATGAAAAATCCGACGATCAAGAATCACATCATTGAAAATACCTTGAAAACCCTGTCAAAAGAGGTAGAGTCATTATGTTCGAGAAAGTCAAGCAAAGAGGATCTGGCCAAGTTCGACTTCCAACTTCTATGCAACGAGTGGAGACAGAGAGCACCACTGTTCTTCTCGTTCTTGATGACTTCGGCAGTGAACAAAAGGACTAAAGAGTATTCATGGTTCTCAAGTGTAGCCATAGCGGGATCAGTACTTCTAAAACAGAGGAGTGAGAAAATGGATGCCACTGCTTCGGTTCTTGGCATACTTCTCAAGTCAAAGTCAGTAGAGGCAAGTGAAGTCTTATGGAAGCTTATATAATTTTTTTTAATAGTTGATAGTTTGAAAGAAATCTTGCATGATGCATCTACCCCCATGACGGTTTCAAAAACTTTGATTGTACGTTTAATACACTGTCATTAAATACCAGCAGTTAGTTACAGTGTCGGAACACTTAGAAACACTAATAAACACGGTCATATATCCCAGTTAATTTGCAGTGCAGTAGCTCAGTAAAAGTAATAATAGAAAGTACTTGCATTTGCAACAGAAAGAGCACAAAATTTTCCTTGAAAACTTCATCTTCTACAACTCCCAGAGATCTATCCAAGTTTGCTTCCTTAACCCTTTAAGTCCTAAAAATATCAGCATGCACATAGTCCCTGCAGTTGATAATTCTAAATTTTTCCTTCTTTTTAGTTTTAACATACCACTATAGATGGACAGTTTCGAACCTTATGTACATATATTTTGCTTGCTCAACAGTCAACCATCGGCAGATTTGACAAGATGAAACTGACTAATGCAAATTTCTCTATACTGAGAAAACTAGATGAGCTAGGCGAGAACCATGATGCAGCTATTGCATGTCCAGGCAAAACGACATGTTTCAAATCAAAACAACATGTTTCAAATCAAAACAAAGATCTGAAGACTGCTCAAGAGAAATGTGATGCTGTCTTGTTAACACATGCTTCCCACACCCACTGTTCTTTAGAATGTTAAGATGATGTCCAGTCAGGTATGAGAAAGCTTTTTGTGAGTCTTATGAGTTGATGACTTCTGAGTAAAGTTATAAGTTGGGTCAGGGTTACGCATTGACTATATGGATCAGTGGTATGCACTTACTATAGTAATATTAATTTGTATATTGTAATCAATATTAATTTGCATCATGCAATGATTGCATGGAAGCAAATCAGAGAGAATCAAGTTGTTGTACTTGACTCATGACTCATTTCCACTTATTTTTCATCAGCCAAAAGGGAGAAAGATGAAATACAAAAGGCAGCACACCCAGGCTTCGTCATTTCGTTTGACAACTTGGATATCCATTTGGATCGAAAGAACATGACTATGGAGTCACAGAACAAGGACTTCCACTGGGTAAACCATCAGATGGTGGAGAACAGAGTCTCTGGGGCTATGTTGGATTCTTCAGCTCCAAAAAGAAACCTACTTGATGTTTGTAATTTGAGTTTTTGGCCATCAATGGAGGAACAGAAATGTCAGAGGTTGAACTACGTTGTCCCGTGTTCTAGAATATTGGTTAATTACTTTGATGTCTTAACGCCTTTGGCTGATGCCTGCATCCAGCATATTCCTCATAAATATACAAGTGAATTATCCAAGAAAACAAAGAAGGTTTGTTTTAAATCTGCCATAGTTGAATCATCTTAAGACTCAACTCCAGGGCCCGGTTGGTCAAAGCAGGATTAAGAGAACCAAGGATAAGCACGAAATTTGACTTCAAATCTAAATGCTTGCAAAGCAAATTCTTGCAATTGATTCTTTTTGCCTATAAGCTCTAAAGTTATAGGTAAAAATGAACAGAAAACATGCTTTTGAACGAAAGATACAGGTGCCTGGATTAAATTTAACCTTGGATTAGTGATAATCAGCCTTTGAACAACTGGGCCCAGTTATTAGCAAAAGCTGGAATAAAAAGTTTGAATTTATAAACATGTAGGGCAGAATAATCTTTTCTTTGGTTTAAACCAATCTGTGGTAATGATGTATGGTTTCATAAAATTTCATTACCCATCCTGAGAAAGGTCACCAAAAATTCTGGAGGGGAGTGGGGTCGGGGGGGGTGGAGAGGGGGTATTAAAGGTCTAGATAGCAAGCACAGAAAGAGTATTTTATCTGGAGTCTTGTGTAAAATCGGTACATTAGTAAAGTATGTCAACTTTCGGCAGTATGAAGCTAAATAAAATGGTAATTACCTGAGGGGTTAAAAATGTTCCTGCAGGTGATTATCATAGTATGCACACATATGCATATAACTGTAACAACTAAGTGTTTGTAATAATGTATTTCAGGTTCCCCTTGGATTAATATTCAAAAACGAAAATGTCAACGAGGACATGTTAGGAATTCTACAGCAGTTCCATGGTTATCTTCCTCAGACACACAATGGTGGCGTAGATGGTCAACTATTTTCAGGAGACCAGCTTATCGTTGAACGAGCAGTGAATATGATATCCTCTGTGGCCAATGGTTACACACCCAAAGACAGACTCGAAGGAATCAACTTACAGCTGGGTGATTGGCACGCTGCTGTCAAACTATTCAGTGTGAGTAAAACAATATTTAAAACCTAAAAGATGAGTTATTATCTGTCATATTTTTGACAAATTAATGTTGAAGCTGAAAGACCATAATATAATTTTCATTTTCTTTCATGATGATTAATAAGTGTAAACTGCGGCTCACAGCTTATACTTCTTTGCAAGGAGTTTTAGGAGGGCTTATAAACGGAGGGGCTTATATTCAAGGGGGGCTTTTAACCGGAATAGAAATAGCGCCTTGAAAAAGGCTATAGCAGAGCTAATTAAAGTATTGTACAGGTGTGCAATTAAGCTGCAAACAAACATAATAAATCCACTTCATGTCAATAAAATTCGGAACAGAATAAGAGGAGGGCATATATTGGGGGGGGGGAGGCTTATAATTGGATGAATTTTTTTGTTTACATGTGAATGGGCCTATAACCAGAAGGGCTTATTTACAGTATCCAATAGCATTTTTATTTAATAATCATCATCATTCTGGCCCCAGTTCATTCAAAACTTCAAGAACACTAACCACTGAATAATCCTCTACATATGGCTACTGGTTAATTCCATTGTTTTCCCTAATACTTAACTGCTGGATATTGGTTTATCAATATACAATACCTTATTATAATTTATGCATTAGGTTCGGCACATGAAAAGTTCGGCATCTGAAGTCGTTCCAAAGTCGATATTCCCGGCCGGGCTAGGCGTGAAGAACAGCTGAGCCGTTCCAAATTGAAATAGGCATTCCTAATTGATTCAGATACCAAACTTTTCATGTACTTAATTCAATGTATTAGGTTCTGCTCATGGAAAGAACGGCGTCTGAACCGCGCCTAACACAGGATTGTCACTAAGATTTCAAGTTGCCGGTTAAACACAACAAGTAGGCGGGGAATCTAATGGCTAGGGATTTATTTTGGTTCTATTTTTCTTCTATTTTCTAATAAAAGTAGCCGGGGGCCACTCTCTTAGTAGCCGGGGAAAATCCCCCGGCCCCCGGCTCTTAATGACAACCCTGCTAACACTTTGATGTTTCTTTTATCATCAGTTGATTTATGCCAGATTCTACAATGGAAAATCTGCAACTGATAGTTGCAGAAAGACGAAAATGTTACTGGAGATGTACAGTCATCATACCGGCCAGACAGAGACTTCCTGAGCGTATTTTTCCAATCAAGGGTAATTACAGTGGCCCATAAAGTCCTCGGATGTGAAAACAAAAGTGGGAAGCCATCAAAGGTTGACTTACCACCTAGGATGGATTTGCTGAGAAAGTCAGAAAAACTGAATTGCCTCCATGAATTAGCTGGCAAGGTTGTTGATGCATTTGTTTTTGACCAACATTCTTCTGTCGATGCTATTGTAAACACTGTAGTGACAGAAACAGAGAAAGAAAACCTGCTGCGTCAACAGGAGTTAACAACCGATGGCAGATTTCCCTGTAGATTTCCGGGATGCACCAGTTCATTTAAATATGATGGAAAAAGCAGAATCATGAACTCAAGCATGACCCACCAGTTCAAGTAGAGGAGCCACTTATTGAAACCAATTTCTCTACACAATTACCTTCAACTGCAGACAGCAGTAGCAAAACAAGTGAAGGTATTAGTGATGATGACTCTTTTGAGCGTACAAAAAAAACAAGTGATGATGTGTTCAATTACAACTGTGCACTTCTAGCTGACTGTTTTCTGTTTTTTAATTTTCTCGACGCTATCAAAGAAGGTGATGGATTGAGGCTTATGCGACAGTACAAGTACTTCATGCTGTACTGTAAAGCAGATGATCATCATAGTACAAAGTATTCTTTAGAATGTTTGTACCAATTTTTTCTGATCAGTTCTCTGTTGTCACAGAGAGACAGTGAACGTTTCAGATGGAACAGGTCCGTGAATAATCATGGCAAGAAAGGCACCAACATTCCTCTGGATGAGGCAACAGAGCACAGCAATAACTTTGTAAAGCAGAGTATCAAAAACCTTGGACCAAACCTCTCAGAGGCAGCCATATCAAGAATATGCAAAGCTGAAAGTTCAACATCATTAATCCTGGAAAACCTTGATGATTCTTTGAAACGACATGCAAAATCTGGCAAACATTCTAATCCATCCAAAGAGAGGGACCTGCAAGAGCTTATCAAAAGAGCTCAGGAAATGAATGTGTTTATAATCATTTCTGTGACCTTAAGCGAGACAGGTTGGAAGGACTCGATGCCTCAAAATTACATCAGTGGATAAATAAACACAAGAGAAATGTGCTCAATGGTATCAGAGCTAGATAAACTCATGCGAAATGAAATAGACCACACCTTTGATGACTTCCCACTTGTCTATTCAATATTTTAAGATGTCTGTAAATAGTCTGTAAATAGTGTGGAGCTGCACAAGATGTACTACAAATGACAGCCCAAGTGGTTCTCAGATATTGTCTGTTGAAAAAGTGAGAAAAATAAGTTTACACTCACTGTTTACTTATTGATAAGCAAGAGCCAGTGGAGATCTGTGAGGTTATCCATAATCAGTGCACAAGCAGATACTAATGTATACAGGCGATTCCTTCCTTTAGAATCTATTTTATGGATTGATTATTAAAAAATTCGTATCCAATAGTTGTTGTCAGTCAGAGAATCGTTGTTGCATGTACATGTGTAAATTATGAGTAGTGTATTCTCGCTGCAGTAGTTGTGGTTTTCTGCAAGGTCAGTTTTCCTAAAACATTAGATATGCAGTGTCTTAGTGCAATAATAGGAATCTGATCTATTGACAAGACTGAATTTTTGATCTGACTAATTAGTGACATGTTGTAGTCTAAACGTTATTGCTCCTGGATGCATCACATACAAAAGATTCTATTTTCAAATAATCAGTTCATAATAGAATCTACAGGGGTACCCTTAAATCTCTTATAGCACTCGCAATCAAACTTCAGTTCTTCCAATAGCAAGACCATTATATATATATATTAATTTTCATTTCTTTCCCTTATGTTTCACATGTGAAATTTCACTCATCTCAAACAGAAAGATATTTCATCTTTGTCTAATTGCATGACTCTTCTGACAATGATATTCTGTATCTATCAAAACACACCAAAAAAATTATAGCACTAAGCTTTCTGCTCCAAAAAAGGACCAGAGGTAATAAGAACATGGACAGATTTCAGAAGGCCACAGAGGCCACACTGACCCAAACAGATGTGCCCCTGCCCTTTCTGGAAAACCTAGAAAACCTTGGCCAGTACACAATACAGTCTACACAATAATATTCAAAGGGACAATGTCAGCTTTGTGACCATGCTGACCTGGACACTGGCTTTTTAATGTGAAAAGTGTCTTCCTCAATCCAAAATCAAAGAATACTACATAGAGAAATCCACTTCAATCTTCTCTATAGTTTTTTCGATTGTCAATCTTATGATGAAAACCTGTTTCTGAGTATGCTTTTCCTCATCCTATAGCATTACAGTATATTACCATACTTGCTAAAAGCAGTATCTTATGACAAAGTGTATTTAGATCAGCTAAGAATAGGTATGTAATGAGCATGCACACCAGCTGACAATGTCCGTTTTAGTAAACTATCAGTCATTAGTGATCCAATGCCATATTCTCTACTGTTGCCAATACTGCTGGTGGCATAACATCATCGTTGTCTGAATCACTGGCATTTTCTTCCAGTACTGAACTTTCTAGTTGTGACAATGACAAGTC
The DNA here is from genome assembly GCA_942486035.1 of Porites lobata. NCBI lineage: Eukaryota > Metazoa > Cnidaria > Anthozoa > Scleractinia > Poritidae > Porites > Porites lobata. Next base: position 455,108 of record CALNXK010000142.1, on the reverse strand, counting down.
GTCCAAGATCATATCATAAAGTTCATCGTCTGGCAAAAATTCATGCCATTCATCAGGTAAATCATCATCAAATTCAAAGTTATCAGCATTATTTACAGCAATTTCTGAATCACAGTCATCATTGATGTCTGCAAATACATTGTTAAGAATTAAAAGTATTTTCTGTGCATGCCTTTTGTCCCATATTTCTACAAACTTATAAACATCAGCTATTGAGAAAATTCGATGTACATTATCCAGAACCTGTGTTATTTGGTGCTGTGAAAATCCTAACATAAATTGTAAATTAGTTAAGGTCTTCACATTTCCATTTGCAGTAGAACCAACAAGTTGCATGACAATGGATTTGTGATATTTTATCAAGCTTTCTCTGACAACTTTCATTTGCTGTTGCGACACTTCTCTTTCCTTCAATGTAGGCTGGATGTCCTTGTATGTGGCAACAGGGTATTTGGTAAGGTTATCAGGGTGTGGCATACCACATTCGCATTGAGAAGCACAATTATCGCAGCAAAGATAAGGTTGTTCTGGATACATGGACACACACTCAAAGTGAATTAGAATGTTTTTCCTCCTGCACTCTTTAGTCTTAACGAAAGACTTCATATGGGCGTCAATATGGTTCAGCATAACTCCATGATATAAAACATAAGCAATGCTTTGGTGGCCGTCCCTTCCTGCCCTACCAGTTTCTTGAACATAAGGACTCTACATTTTTGGAGGGTCCAAAATGTATGACTCTATGAACACCTCGGCAGTCAACGCCCATTCCGAAGGCTATTGTTGCTATTAGCAGACGGATAATACCATTTTCAGATTGAAACGACTCCAAAATGGTCTTCTTATTTTATTCTGGAGTGCACGAATGCAACATTTCAACAAGCACATTTTTTGAGTCATCTCCAATAAACATGTTCGTTCCTAGCAAACCCTTGATTGTAGCGTAAACTAAACCACATTGCCTTATAGTCTGGCAGTAAATGATTGTTCTGTCTGTTTTCTCCTGACTCTGTTTCAGTTCATCAGTGAGCCAGCTGAAATAAAATTCAAGTTCCGTGTCCTTATCCATATATTGTACAACATAGGCAACATTTAATTTATTGGGACTTTAATTTCCACTACATTTTCCATGTTCAGAAGACTTAAAATTGTGTCTCCAGTCAGTTTGGTTGCAGTTGCAGTCAAGGCTACCATAGGCACACTAGGTGCGAGAGACCTTAGTTCGTATAGCTTTGAGTAACACTCGCGGAATGCAGCCATTTTATTATCTTGAGATGTTCCCCTACACATTAAAAAGAAAATACACGGCATAAATCTATTGCATAGGATAACTTGTTACATTGATATAGACGCTTATTTACATAAAGACTTACCACTGCCTTACAACATGCGCCTCATCGACTGCTATCGCACATAGTTTTTTGGAATAAACAGAGTTCGTCAGCATTAATCTCCAGTGTTCGTTTTTCAGCCATGCTTCGGGTGATCCGTAAACTAAGGAATATTCACCATTTACAACACGAGTGCGTTCAACGTCCTCAAGTGAAGTTATGTTGCATGCTTTGACCCCTAGTTCCCTCAAATAAGACACTTGGTCGTCCATAAGGCTTATTAATGGTGAAACAACTACCACAATATGACCAGGCTGTTTTGAAGTGAGATCAAACACGAGTGGTAATGCTTGATAGAGAAGAGATTTCCCAAAACCAGTAGGAAGATTAATAAAAACATCTCTTCCTTCTTCCACTATTTTCGTAATTCCGTTTTTTTTTTTTGCTGCGCATTTAAGGCAGAAATTCGAAATGTCTTGCTAACAACGTCAAAAGCTTCTTCAATGGTCGCCATTTTGGAAGCAGTGAACTCCAAGATAAAAGAAACAATATGATTGGTTAGATTACGCTGGCGCGCCTAGTTCCCGAAATATGTAAACTACATGGTGATTGGTTTAAGTGGGGGAAAGGAATGTTGTTTGAATGTGAGCAGCCGTTTGTGGGGAGGAGCGTTGCGTGACGATACTAAAAACGGCTGCGAGGGAGACTAGGGTTCAACATACTCTTGAACTGGAGGTTTAACATTGTCTTGAACTGGAGGAGCTTCACGTAAGAGAGGTACGGGAACACTTTCATTTTCTTGGTTCATATCTGGGTAAATGAACTTCAGATCTGCGTGGCCAGCATCATCTGATTTGACCTTCTCGTCAGAATGATCAAAGTTCTCTTCAAAGAATTGAACATTTCGACTCACAATAAACTTCTTCTTCTCCAAATCATACAACTTGTAGCCCTTAACACCAGGAGGATATCCAACAAAAATTGCTCTGTGGGCCTTAGCATCCAGCTTTCTGCGCTGACTATCTGGAACATGTATATAACTCACACAACCAAAGACTCTCAGATTAGAAATGTCTGGTCTTCTACCAAACAAACGCTGAAATGGAGTTTCGTCTTTCAATGCTAGTGCTTTTGGACTTCGATTGTGAAGGTAAACTGCGGTGCTGCAGGCTTCTGCCCAAAAATCCAGCGGTAATTTGGCTTGGTAGAGCATCGATCCTGCTCCCTCCATTATTGTGCGAATCAATCGTTCAGCAACATTATTTTGCTGTGGACAGTATGGAACAGTGAACTCGTGCAAGATTCCCTTGTCCCCACAGAATTTAGTGAACTTGTCGGAAGTGTACTCTACTCCATTATCACTTCTGAGGACTTTAACATCTTCCTCTGCGAGAATGTTCAGCTTCATAGTCTGATGACCAGAATGTTTCTCAACAGAATTTACATATTCCATGAATTTTGAAAGCACTTCACTCTTGGATTTAATGAAGTAAGCAGTGGTATATCGTGAAAAATCATCTGTGAATGTCAGCATATATTTACTGCCACCTTTTGACTCCACTTGCATTGGGCCGCATACATCACTGTGTACAATCTCATATGGTCTGGTTGCCCTGTGTTGGCTCTGTTTTGGAAAGGGCTTCTTCTGCATTTTGCCAAGAACACATGCTTCACATTCTTTCTGGGATTGTGTGTCAACATCATAGTTCAGGCCATCAACCATTTCTTTCTTCATCAACTGATTCATATAGGTGTAATTGAGATGACCCAACCTGAGGTGCCAAAGGGCAGGTGATGGTGCATTATTTGCTGTTGAAACTTGAGCGTACTCGGCAGAATTGACTATGTACAGCTTGTCACGCAATAGACTTCCAATAACAAATTCTTGGCTATTCTTCCGTACTAAACATTTATCCTTGTCAAAGTAAATTTCTGCTCCCATCGATGCCATTGCAGGTACTGAAAGTAAGTTCTTGGTCTGTTTTGGTACAAACAACACTTGATGCAAGTCAAGGACAATTTCACGGGTTCTGTTTACTGTTGGGAGTTTGACTTTTCCTACGCCATGTGCAAGAATTACTGTGCTGTCTCCCAGGTAAATACTTTTTGGTTCTTGGTACCGAACATAGTTCTCCAAAAAGCGTTTGTTGTTTGTCATGTGCTTTGTGGCTGCTGAGTCAATAAACCATTCATTTGATTGATTCATCGTGCTTGAGATTAGTGCAACTCCTTCGAGTTAGGCCATATTGGAACCTTGTCTTTTAGCAGTGTTCTGTTTGTTGTTGTACGGACAGTTCTTTACGATATGTACATCCTGGTTGCACTTGAAGCACTTTGTAACACCTCTGTGTTTATCACGATCATCACGGCTGGACTGAGCATTGAAGTTAAAATTCTGAAATCGGCCACCGCGACCGCGACCGCAACCGCCACCAGCTTCACATTATCAGATTCTTGTTTCTCGTTCTTGTCAGTCCGCTTCATATATTCTTCAATCAGCAATCCTTTTACGTTTTCCCAGTCGAGATCATCGGCGCTTCGGGCATTTAAAGTTGTCAAGAAATTATCATGCGAGTGGGGTAAACTTCCTAACACGACCGTAGCAAATTTCTTCAATGAAATTTCGTCATTCATTTCTCGTAATTGTTCCGCTAGAGAAGTCATGTGAGTCAAATGTTGCATCAAATCTGCGCCTTCCTTCATGCTTGCTGCGTAAAACTTTCGATTAAGACGAACAGTCGGAGTGACTGACACAAATTCGAATTGCTTCTGCAAAATTTTCCACGCAGCGAGCGGGTCTGTCACCGACGATATGTGAACTTGCAAATCCTTTTCCACGTTCAACGCAATAAGCAAATAAGCTTTGTCAGGTCGAAGGCGAAAAGCATTCTTTACAGCTGCAGATGCATCAGCTGCAGGAGGAGTTTCTTGGCCTTCTTGAGTGAAACCCCACAAACCACGCTCCATTAAAACGAGCTTCACGTTGTACTTCCATGACTGGTATTTTCTCCCGTTCAACTTTTCGATCTTTGTGATCTCTGTCAAGGACATCTCCGCCATTCGCTTCGGCAAAATAACAATCACGTAACTTACAGCATTGGTTTAACGTCCTGGGCCCATAACCTGTTAGAAAGATTCAAACCCATCGGCACTCTTTGGACATTTATTCTTTAACATGTGCTGTGTCACAGTTCATAAGGACGAGCGCGAGAAAAGAGCAGAATAGTACTAATATATCAAAAACCACATGTCAAGAATTAGCCAATGAGAAACGTTCATTGAACAGCATGAATTATCATAATTCTAACTAACTTTATTTTGTGTCTGACGGAAAAACAGTAAGAGATTGATTGATTGATTTCATTACTTACATACTTTGACTTGCAGAGAGATCAATAGCATTGTTATAGGTTAAAATAAAGCTTACGGCCTAATTCTGTTTTTATAGATTACCAGAAATGAAGAAAACTTGCCTTGGCGCATTTGGACACGAATCAAGCGTGCCAAGCACAGGTGGCAGTGAGTCACAATGCATCAATGCCATGTTTTTGTGTGAAGAGTGGATGTCTTCCAAGGGAGGTTTGCCTACTTTTAACAGAGAATTTGCAATAAGTTTAGCCAAAATATCAAATGACGAGATGAAAGTCCATTGCTATGTTTCTCAAAGCAGTGAATCAGATAGAGAAGATGCTAGAAAATACAATGTAAATTTAATCACTGCAACAAGCATACCTGGAACCTCGGATCCCCTGGATTGGCTTAGGGTTCCTCCACCAGAACTTTCACATCCTGATATTGTGATTGGTCATGGCAGGAAGTTTGGCATCCCTGCTTACTGCATTGTGAAAACTACAAACTGCAAATGGGTGCAATTTGTGCATGTGTTTTGTGAAGATCTTGGAAAATTTAAACAAGCAGATGCAAAAAACACTGATACAATTGAAGAAAATGAAAAGAAGCATAAGAGGGAAATTGAACTCTGCAAAGCAGCCGATGCTGTGGTTGCTGTGGGAACACGTTTACAGCTAAAGTACAGTAGAAGTCTCCCAGACAGGGAGGTTCATGTCATTACACCTGGAATTTTTGAAAAATTTACTGGCCTCTCAGAGCAAAAGGTTGGAAAAGTTACAAATGATCAAGATGAGTTCCACATCTTTGTCTTTGGCAGAGGAACTTTTGAGGACCTTTCTCTGAAAGGTTATGATGTTATTGCTGATGCAGTAGGTTCTCTTGGAGAGAAATTTAAGATGACATTTGTTGGTTCACCTGAAGGACAGCACAGAAAAATAGAGGAGTGGTTACTACAGACAACAAGAATAACACGTGATCAAGTGACTATTCGTGGATACTGCGATCAAGAAGAGCTGAAGACAATGTTTCTCGAAGCAGACTTAGTCGCTCTTCCGTCTCGCACTGAAGGCTTTGGATTGGTTGCCCTTGAAGCTATTTCTGCAGGGGTTCCTGTTCTTGTTACTAGTAAATCTGGCATTGCCAAAGCTTTGGAGAAAGTGGAAGGTGGGCATTTGGCAGTTGTAAAATCAGGAAGCCCAGAAGAGTGGCTCCAGAAGATAACACAGCTCTCCACGCAGAATCCAGAAGAGAGATGTGATGGTGCCGTTCATCTCAGAGAAGAGTACCGCAAGATTTACTCTTGGGACACTCAGTGTGCAAAATTCAAAGAAATTGTGCAAGGTCTAACTGACAGGCCAGCAAGTGCAGCTGCAGTTGGATCAAATGGTAGGCAATGTGAAAGGATGTTTTTACAGTTTAACTACAGCATTGTAACCAAGGCCACCTTTACAAAATTTACCAATTGGATTACGGGACCGTCGCTACTCTTTCAAGTTGCCGGGTAAATGCAATCAGCAGGCAGGGAATTGTCTAGCTTGGTAGTTCTTGGATCAATTTACTGTAGGTTTCTGAAAACTGTGCCCACCTACCGCTCCCCTGAGTCAACATTAACACTTACTTCTCACTTAGGGTAAAATGTTGGGTTAGGGGAGGGGTAAGTGGGCAGTTTCGTAGAAACCTAAATTAATCCAAGTTTTTTGGGTTCTATTTTCCTTTTGTTTCCTGTGAGAGTAGCCAGAACCCACGTTCATAGTAGCCAGGGAAAATTCCCGGCCCCCAGCTCTTAGTGACAGCCCTACGATTACAGGAACATGATAATGCATTCTGAGGAAGTAGTTTTTGGAGCTAATCAGCTGCTCGTAAGAAAACAAAAAGCCAGGTCAACCACAAAAATAATGTCAATATTAATAGCGGAAGTTTAATTTCCAAGAAAGCAAAATTTGTCACAAAACAATGTTTTCTATGTTTGTGACTTTAAATATTACGCTCACGATTCATATTTATTTGTCACAATCATATTTCCTGGCTAACATTGCTGCTTAAAAATTAAAGCAATGTTTACGTTTTTCGCTACTATCTATCACTCTTATGAAATAATTACCAGGTTCTCTTCAGCAGGTCACGTGTTAAGCTTGTAATAATTGGTAAATTTCAATTTGTTTCTTTCGTTTGTTGACAACCACCTAGAGTTCTTGGAAACCGATTGGTCAATTTTGTCTAGGTGGCCTCGCATGCAGTAGTTGCAGTGTAATCGTATCCTTTGTGTTCCTCCAGTTTAATATACATTTACACTGTATGTGCAGGTTCTCAAAATGGGTAACTGTTAGTCCTTGTTAAAAACTCTTTTGATTAGGCTCAGAACGTTAAAAATGAAAAATGCAGGTATTAGTAATTTTATATTAATTAATTTATTTGCGATTGCATTTGGTCTTATTTTGAAACTAATAAAACAATGAACACCAGAAAAATTTTAAGAATGTTCGTTGTGTTATGACCAATCACAGCAATGATCAGGACAATGCGGCATGTGAGCAAGCCAGTAAACCGTGAACTAATTACCTTTGCTGCGTGGGATTTAGTTTTCCCATGGCCAATAGGCTTCTCCCTTTACAAAACAATAACGTTCCAGAAATACTTCTGGTGTTGATGCTTTTGTGAGTTTCACTGTAATAGCAAACAACTTTTTAAAATTGTAACAATATTCAGTGACAAACTAGCTTGTTGGCTGAATGAAAGCTCTGGGTGGGGCCAGCTGGGCTAAGCCAATAACTATTAGGATATGAGGGAATTGTTAGATTTTACTTCGTAAGGTCTTCTTTTTATTGTTTTACTGAGGCCTTTGTTATAATTATGGTTTATTGATATAAAATTAAACAAAATAATTGGCCATGGATGAATGCAAAAATAGCAGTAAAGAGGTCAGAATATTTCTGGTACCTGGTCCATAAACAAATAAACTAACTACTTGCACGATAGTTTGGTTTGCTAGCTCGGTATGTAATACTGAGTCACTTGCTGTGTAACTTTGAATTGTAATGTGAATTGGACTGTCATCCTGTACTGTTTTACAATTTATTGTCATTTTAATTGTATGAATGGTTCTGTTGTTTAGATTCAGCAACATTGGCTCCAGGTGGCACATGGAAAGGCTTAAAGCAGTTGCCTTCTTTTTCTCTTGATTCAGTGAAATCCATGACAACTGTTCCAAATTTGGAAGCTGGTAAGACTGCAGACAACGACAACAGTGGGGAGGAGTGCCAACCAGCTGAAATTAAGGACCGGAATTTGCTACACAGTGCAGCTGAGGGTGGTGATGTATCAATCATCGAAATGATGCTTTCCCTGGGGTTTGATGTTAACTCAAAAGATAGTTTAGGCGGAACGCCATTGTATCTCGCTGCTGGTAACGGCAAGAAACAAGCTGTAGATTTCCTCCTCACCAAAGGTGCAGATCCATCCCTAAAAACCGTGACGGAAAGAAATTTACTTTTTGCTGCTGCTATAGGTGGTGACGTCTCCATTGTGGAGACAGTGCTTTCACTTGACATTGGTATGGACATAGATTCACGAGATTATGACGGTCGCACACCATTAATGTGCGCTGCAGCAGTGGCCAAGGTACAGGCTGTAAATTATCTTCTTGACAAAGGTGCCGATCCAACGCTGATAACCAATAGCGGTTGGAGCCTCTTGCATTGTGCTTGTCAAGGTGGCGATACTACCATCATTAAAAAAATCCTCTCATGCGGACTTGATGTTAATATTATAGATACGTCTGGAGAGTTGACACCTTTGAATGCTGCTATTGCGTACAACAACCTGGAGGCCGTAAAGTTTCTTCTTAAAGAGGGGGCTGATCCGGGCATTTTACCAGTCAGCTCATTGCACCTTGCTGCTGTACACTCCCTATCTACAAGTCACATTGTTTCCATAATTGAGGCCATACTTGCCAGTGGATTCAACATCAACAGGCGAACCGATACAGGTAAGACAGCTTTAATGTACGCAGCTTGCAAAGTGAAGCCTGAAGTTGTAGACTTTCTTCTTCTGAAGGGTGCAGATCCATCTCTGAGAGATAATTCTGGGAAGACTGTTTTGCACCATGCTGCACGAGAAGGTGACATCACTGTTATTGAAAAGTGTCTTTCATGTGGACTTGACATTGAATCTAAAGACCGTGAGGGTTACACACCCCTAATGCTTGCAGCATCTGGTGGTAAAACTGAAGCTGTGAAATTCCTTCTACAGAGAAGTTTAAACAACCAGGAAGTCTAATTTTTTTTCTGCAGTCTCTTCCCTCGGATGTGGGATGTACTGCTGTTATTATTTTCACCATCTTCTCATGTACTTGCTATCCAGACTGAATTACAAAATTAGTAAAAGCAAATGTATATTATAGGATAGATAACAGGGGCGCCTAACGACGGTTTCCTCCTAAATACATTGATAACACTTTTTAGGCTATCCAGAGTACTCTTAGGTATCTAGAAATGCATTCTAAGCGGCGCTATAAAATTTGTATCTGTCGGTCATCCTAGGGGAACTTGAGTCTTTTCGAAATTAAAAGGGCTTGAGTATTATTTTCCCGAAAATTTTAGCTGCAATTTGACGTATTACGTGATTTTCACGCGCGCTCGCGTTTCGCTCGCTCTACTATCCCTGAGGAAAAATGGGGGACTACTTTTAGGCTATACGAAAGTGAGACATTTTCTAATTTCTCTGTCGATTGCATTTTTGAATCCTAAAATTTTAGGTCTGCTTTCACTGCATGAAAAATATAACTTTGGAAGAGAAAAGTGAAAATTAAACTTCAGAAACTCGGAGGAAATTTATTAGATAAGCTTTGAAAATTTTATTAATAGGAGTGGAACAGTCATCTAGAAATTTTTAGCCGTCCTCAAGTAATAGAAATTTCTAGGCAATATTTGCTTCTCCGACCAGATATTTCACAGAAAACAGTCGTTTGGTGCCCCTGAGATAAGTTGTATTTTTTATTTGTATTTTTTGTATTCTATTTTCTCCATTTTATTTTCGAGTACACCAGTGAAGAGACACGAATTACAAGAAAGGAAAGGAAAGGCAAGATATAGTAGAACTAATTATTTGTTCTGTTAGTATAAGATTTCATTTTGAATGAGGAAAAAAAAAGAAAATAACAAGAGAGAGCAAATGGGAAAACACTCAAGTAATATAATACTGGTAGAGTACTGTTTTACCGATGTTAATAATAATGTCTATGTGGCTTTTAACGTATAGATATTCCTATGTATATCATTCCAGCCAGTCATAACATCCTATAACTGTGGGACAAAATACTCTTAATTATCTATTCTAAAAGTGCTAGGATTTAGTCGCTGTAAGAATGCATTTCCCTGGGTCATAATTATGTTGCCCATATACAAGGGACAGCTTTGGGACGGCTTTTT
>CALNXK010000142.1:357500-437500 GCA_942486035.1 Porites lobata | reverse complement strand
TTTGCATAGTTTATAAAGTAGTTAACTTATCACTTGGAAATCATAAGCGAAAAATAAAATCAGGTCAGACGTTTTGAGGAACATGATGATGCTTTGAATATTCAGTCTGAATGTACGTGATGGAGACTGGTGAAAAAAGAAGCAAAGCCCATCGCTCCTCGCTTAATTTAAGAATATGCTTTTCTATCGGCATTTATAAACAAAGCCAAAACAGGTGAAGTATTAGCATTTAGAACTGAGTATGAAGGAAACACTTTCTTCTTAACCAGGATGAACGTTTTTCAATACTTGCATAATTTCGCCATAAAAGATTAGAATAGATGTGTTTCAAGTTAAACGTTGTTATAAATCTTGCAATCAACACTGTGTAAGAAATCAATTTTTGAAAACAGGGATGACACTTCTTTAGTTGTCTAATTTTCACCTCTATTCAATGCAATTAAATCAACCAAAGTAGATAATCTTTGTTCCGCTTCGCAAGCTACGAGTTTTTGTGGACAAACTACGTCTTACAAAAAGATATATAAAAAAGAAATAGTCTCTTTTATAAGTGAATTATTAGCTTAAAATAAGTCATGCATTTTTATTTTTAACTCACCTAATGCGTCCATGGACGAGTTCAATCGTAATTAAGTCACCTTGAGAACCTGCGCTATGAAGAAATAATCCGAAGGGGTGAATCGTTTTAAAAGAAAACGTAATCCTGTCTTCTTCTGTCGTGATGCTGTCGGAACGAAGATCATAAGTAATATAGCTATTTCCTTTCATGCTAACTTCAACTGCCGAAGAAAAAGAAAAAGTTACTAAGAGCCACGAAACAAAAATCACGAACTTTACGAACCCCTGACTCGAAGTCATATCTCGAAATCGGTGACGCCGCGAACGTAAAAAAGTTCACGCGAAAAGTTTTAAGATATGTCACAACCACCTCCACTACTTATCGCGTTTAAAACGTTTCTGTAAGAAAAACATTGTTTGTTTTCAGTGATCCTTCTTTGGCTAATTAGCGGTAAAACAGCGCTAATAAGCGATAAAGGTCTTTCGAAACAAAAGTAGACAATAGGCGTTGTTTTGGATTGGATAACATCGATCAATTGAGTTAACAGTGTACGGGAAATATCCAATAACGCACAAGCTTGCGGATAGCGCAAAACAACCACATAGAAGTATCAATTCTTTGGATAAAGATGCGGTAAAGTATACGTTACAATGATCTATACGCCATTAGAGTTTTTAGATCATGACATTCTAGGTCGATTATAACCCGACCAGACATGTTTTCAACCTAACAAACTTCGGTGAAGTTGTAAGTTTAGCAGGGTATTTTCGTAATAGATAAAGCTCCGAAACGGTATGTCAAGTTATGCTTTGAAACTTGGAATTTTCACCTGCTGGGTGAGTTATAAAATTTACCTAATTTCATTTATTAAAACAGAACCGACCGACGCTGCTTTTGATAATTTTATGGTTCGGTAACAAACAAATAAATCTTTAAAATGCGTCTCCAGTACTCAACTGTAGTTGGTTTCCTTTTGGAAGTCATGCAATTCCAGTCCTAGAAATTCCCCTCCGATCCAATACCTTAGAGAGGCAAATAATGATAAACTGTACTTAAGTTTCAAATTTAACTAAAGGCAAATTAGTTGAAAAAAAGGAACCTAAACTAAATAATTATTTAAGCCTGTTAAGAAAATTCTGCATATAAATTCGTTTACACTTGTAGATGGTTTATTTTTCGGCATTGTGCACTATACGTTTTACTTCTATTCCTTGGAAATAAAGTTTTCATTCTAGAAACTAATGAACTTTAACTTTGTGTTACTGGTTCATGTTCTAGTGAAGAAATAAAAAAGAATGTTTTAATTTAGTCTGAGTCTTGATGAAGTACAATTTAGCTTGTACGAGCATTTCAGCAATATTTGAATAATAGTAGTAAAAAACTGGTTATTTAATTTGCTGCCTAGATCTACTATAGAGGACGTTATGGGTATGTCAGCCCTTGCTATTCGCTGAGATCTGGATATATAGGACCAGTGGAGGGAGACAAAGTGAAGCTAAATACAAAACAAAAAAATAATAAAAAGAGGCTAGCAATTCAACCATGTTGAGCAAAAAAGCTTGATCATCAAAGTACCCATTTCATGGCCAAAAATGAAGAGAACTTTTCCTGAAAACAGAAGATTTGTATCTCGAATCTTACTTGTGTGGGAAAAAAGTCAAATATGATGGAATCCACCTCTGGAGACCCAAGAGGACAAGATACAGAGGAGGCACTCATAAATTTCTCGGAGGAAGAGCTGGACTATGTTTATGCCGAAACGGTGGAAATACAGAGAGTTTACCTTCTTTGCAATGAAGCAAAGAGGTACTGGCGAAGAACTGCGTCCAATACTGGCATGATTTCGTCCCTAAAATGATTGAGAAGACATTCTTTCTTTGGGCATTGGCCTCAAAGACACCGAGTATCGGATGTTTAGAGATCTAACTACTGATATTGTTAGAAGGACTAAGGAAAGACCCAAATGGTCGCTAAAAATGGACAAAAAACACAAGATCCCACCTTTCGTTAGCAAGGCTAAACAGGACAAAATATGCGGAAAATTATATATCGCTGAGAGGAAAACTTTTAACCATGAGATGTAAACCTCTAATTGTACCAACGAACTTTAAAATCTGTCTACTTTCTAACTTTTAGATCCTTTTTGTTTCAACAAATGAGCACGAAGGGGTAGTGACTGTTGGCGATAGCCTTTTTTGCGACAAGCTTTTAGAGCTTTACCCATTATGCACAGTGGCGGATCCAGATCTTCAGGTAAGTGAGGGGGGTGGGGGGTCTCAGTCATCTAGACCCTGAGATAAGGGGGGTTGGGGGGGGGGGAGGCCGCCTTAAAAAAATTGGTTTTTTTGGCCCTTCAGGCCTCAGTTTGGTCTAAAAATAAGGGGGGGAGGGGCCTTCCCTGGATCCACCTCTGAGGGAGCGAACCGCTTGCACTGCTTGCTCGACTCTTTTTGGCAGTGTGTTACTGTCTATGCCTCGCCTTTCTCCGTTGGTTTTAACCAATTTTTTTTCTGTTTTTTTTTTTTGTTTACGCATTTTTGTTTTAACTTCCATATTTCTGTGTTCTTTTTTAATGCTTCTTTACTATTCTCTGGTCAATTTTTCTTTATGGCAATCTATTTTCGATTCTTCCTCTTTCACAATTATTAATTTTTGCTTGTATTGTTGCAAAACTACAATCGGCGACAAAATGAGCTGAGGCACTTCGCCCTAAAGGGCTGACTTGTTGTGCCGCTGTTCGAGCTACCTATAGAAAACAACAAACACCCCAACTTTGAATGGAGGGGACAACGGAGGGGTGTGGATTCTTTTGTTCTCTGAAGTTACCCTGTTTGAGTACAGTGTCTCAACAGTTTTGTCGCCGATTGTAGGTGGCTGCAAAAAGTCCTGAAGGAATTGGTGTACACAAATTCCAACATACATGGCATTAACAACATAAATAGCCTCTTTAAATTACAGGAGGGTACGTTTTTGAAACTGCCTACTAGTAGGTCCAGCTTATTAGGAGCTTAGGAGACCTTGGAAATGGGTTACAGCTTTTTTCACCCAGATTTTCAACAACCCCATTTCAGACGTAGACTGTCGCAGTTCAGAGTTAGTATTTTTCTAAATGCTGTCATTTTGTCAAGATAACTTTTTTGTACATCTCTGTCACATTTCCAGAGCAATAAACTAACATTTAGCCCTGCTTCGTGGGGAATTTCGAACCTTCCTTACACATAGCCTAATTTTTAAAGACAAGAGGGAGTTGAGAGAATTAGAGAAATTTTCATTTTTCTTAAACCGGAGACAAAGTTCAGAGTTATAACTTTGCTCGGTGTTTGTGTTGTTCCTACAAATTGGTGTATTTAGCGACTTCATATCACACTATGAAGAAGCGTTTAATTTTTAGCTGTCGCTATGATTCCAACGATAACCGGTCAAACTTTCATCTTTTTTTCGTTATTTGTGTATGAGTACAATACGATGTTTGGTGATGTTGAGGAGCGGTTTAAAAGCTCTTTTAAGCTGGGGCCATCTTTTTTTTTGGAACGGGATTAGCCTTTTCTTTTGAGTCAAAAACATAAACTTTCTTCTTTATTGGTACTGGAAGAAAGCAGAGCAATGACGAATGGCGATGGTCAGGATGATGAAGGCTACTGAGACCATTGAAAACCATTTTATTTGTTCTTTGTTTGTGTAGGGTCAAAGAGGTTAAACCACGATAATGGCTAAAAACTTGGAAAATACCTCTCTCTCATTTTTCGTCAAAATAGGCCTACAAATGATGTATGGCAATATTCTTGATAAAAAAAACCCTTTCTAGGGTATAAAGATACAAAGTCGCTTTGTTAGATTTTTGCAATGGGGTTGCCCATGACTTTGGTCAAATAATTGAAAATTTTCTCTCTTCGTATATTTTTCGTCAAAAAAGGCCAAACAGTGATGTTTGTTGATATTTAAGATATAAATCAAGGCTTTTCCGGCTATAAAGATATCGTTTTTACAAATTTGCCATGTTGATAATATTCTTAATATAAAACAAGTCGATTCAGTATAAAACGAAATCGAGTTTACAAAGTTGCCATATTGGATTTTTGCAAAGGCCTGGGGTTAACCCATGCCTTTGGTCAAAAAATTGGCAAATTCAACACTCTTCATTTTTTTGTCAAAATCGGCCTAGAAATGATGTTTGGTGCTATTCTTGATACAAATTAAACCTTTACAAAAATTGAGAAATTGGTCACTTTGTTTTTGGTCGAAATAGGCCTACAAAAGTGTGTTAAGATTCTTTATGTAAATTAAACCTTTCCAGGGTATAAAGAAACCGATTTTACCCAGTTGTCATATTGGATTTTAGCACAGGGGATAATTTTATCCCGTGATTTGCTTTTAAAAAAGAGGGAAAATTCGTCACTCCTCATTATTCTTTTTGTCAAAATAAGCCTTAAGAAATGATGTTTGGTGATATTATTGATATACAAATTAAATCTTTACAGGGTATATAGATATCGATTTTAAAATAGGTCGCCACATTGGATTTTTACAAAGGGGTTAACCCATGATTTTGGTAAAAAAAAAAAAAATTGGGAAATTCATGCTCTTCATTTTTTATGTCAAAATACGCTCAAAAATGATGTTAGGTGATATTCGTAATACAAAAGTCTTTCCAGGTTATATCATCGACCGATCTGCAGAATTCTCAGTCAATAATTGCTTATCAAGTATAGGAAGAAGAAGAAGAAGAAGAAGAAGAAGAAGAAGAAGAATTTATTAATTTCTATTGCGCATGTAAAAAATATTTAAAACGGTTGTCAAAAAAATGTGTCTAACTGACTCTCAACCTGAGTTACATGTTCTAAGTATTTTCTAAAAAAAGGTTCTTACAAAAATGTACTATTTATATTTTTTCTTCAATGAAATGAAATACTTGTCGCAATTAATCATCGACGCGCCATACAGTTCAACTGTAGTGGCCATTCTTGACTTTTTCGTTAGTCAGCTAAAAAAACTGGCCGTTGCGGTTGTAGAGAGGGGGCCGTTGTGGAGAGGTGGTCGTTATGTGTAGGTTCGATGGTATTTATGAAATGACTCCCGGGTTCAAAACTTGCACAAACATTTATGTGTCTTAAGAAATAGCATCATCACAGTTTTCAAAATGTTAAACCTCTGCGTCGTGCAAAGCAATGGACGTCTGTTATAGGTCTCTCAGAGTTGCCTTATCACTTTCTCTTATACCGAAATTAACTGTGACGCTGAAAAATGTTTCTACCGTCGCTTGTCTTAAACTCAGATCTGCCTTAATGAACCTGACAAAAGAGCTTCACTGCATTTCATTTTATAACAAAAACATACACTGCTGAGCAGATCTAAATCGCGAGATAACAGCATTCTGCTACGGCCCCGTGTTTTACTGAAAACCGACCAAAACGGCTGCGTGGGAGGCTAAGCTCCCTCCATTTGGTCACGTGGTTGTTACAAATTTAGTCGGGTGGCTCTGAGGAAGAGAATGAGCTCGCATAGAATTGTGGGAAGTACTAAAGAGGAACTGGTAATTCACTCATCTCTGAGTGGTATCCGGGTCCAATCTGAAAGAGTCTTTTTGATAGCACGTATAATGATGTGAAATTTAACATAGAAGCGCTGTTAATCCTTTAACTGAGGGGGCTTTGACCTCATATCTGAAAGATCAATTTTCCAATTGCGGTATGAAAATAATTATACCAACCGAATTGAGCTGCTTTTACATCATCGACATCGTACAGTAGATTCAGTTGATACAACTTCTTTAATCATAGATAAGTGACCTTGCAGATTACACAGAGATTTTCACAATTCATGGTAAAGGGAAGTGCAAAGAGCCGCGTATTATTGGAATAAAATAAAAAAAAAACTGAGAATCCCATAAAGAAAAAACCCCCACATTATTATTTAACTACGTATCTCGGCGTTTTAAGATCTGATTCTTACACAAAAACTCTTATGTCTCTCCAGCCAATACTACTTCGTCAAATACCCTCTCATAATTTTGTGTTTTAGGAATCTTCGAGCACGCGTACCGGCCGCGGAAAAAGATTTTCGAAAGGAGAAAGAAAACAACGTCTGTGTACGGGCTTTCCAATAGCAGATTTTACATGCATTTTGAAACGATGTAATCAGCGCTGTTTTAAAAATATATCGTCTCCATTTTGGCAGTGGATACTTATCTTCTAAACATATACCCATAAATGATAATTCGCTAACCGTGAATAAAATTTTATCTGGAAACGACGTATCTTTCTGTAATCTCCATTTCACCCTCCCGGTCTTACCTCATGCGATAAGAAGAATATTTTATTACAATTACAAACCTGGCATACGTGCACAAAATGCAATCATTAACATTACAAAAATTTACAAGTATTTTGAGTTAAAATTTGCTGTTTACGCGTCACTGCAAACTAAACTAGCAAAGGAAATAATTACAGCCGGATAATTTATAGACATAATTCACATTACTTTATTATCATAGTGAAATTTAAAAAGGCAAAGTTGTGCGTGACAATTTATTCAAAAATATAGTAAAACAGCAAACTGTTATTAATAATAATTCTCATATAGTTAAAGAACCCAGACAGATAGAGCTCCAACATTTTGAACTTCCTTTTCGCGTGTAAAGGTCAAGATTTTATCAAGTAACGAAGAAAGATACATTGTTAAATAGATTTTCAACTAATTAAAAATAATTGTTCGTGTGTCAGAATATTCAAAATAAGGGTTAGCTTTTGAGAATCGATCAAATATCAACTAAAGAGTAAGAAATTTCTTTCCTTTTAACTAAACTTGAAACGTATTAAACTTCTTTTAACATTCAAGATCAAATGATGTAGCGTTGAGCTATACATGAAACCATCGCTAGCCTATGACAAGGAACTCTTTTGTTGAGATGTAGGTTGGGGACGTGTTTATTGAATTTTTGCTCAAAATAGAAAACAAATCCTAACTGACATTTCTCTTGACAGACCAAACATCACGATTCGGTAAGAGAATCAAATAATCGAAAAATTTGATTTGTCTTCCTTATCAATGCGGGTTTTAATTACTACTTTTGTCGTAATTTTAAAAAAAGCTCCTTTTCGTCGGTATCGGTAGATCGACTTAAGAGTGGCTGTCTGTAAGGATCGAGAATCGGCGGTCAGCGACCCATTTGGCGAATCCCTGATATTTTGCCCAAAGTTAGCCTTGGGTAGACTATTTTCAAAAATCATATTCAAAAGTTCCAACGATTTTGTTTACTTGGGAAATTTGGCAAAAATTAAAAGTGCGGTCAAAATGCGGTCAAAGTGCGGTTTTTTGGTTGATCAAAAGGTGCGATGATGAACCTCCGCCGAAGTCTTAAAATGAACTCAGTTGACCTCAAAATAACAAGAATTTCAAAGCAATCAATCTTCTACACTACCAATGTTTTAATCTTTTCAAATATGATAGTACAATGGTTTTTCAGGCCATTTAGAAAACAACTTCGGAGACCGCTTTCGATGGCGGCAAAATGTAGCTAATATTCATCAGGATAAAAATGTTCCTGGTATGTCAGTTTTTAACAATTAAGCATTGCAGAGCTAAAATATAGGTCTTAAAGATTTACCAAATAAAGTTTCAAGGTCGAACTCGGAACGCTTCCCTTCGAAGGAATCGAAACTCTGAGCAATGTTAACGTGCAAAAATGGCGCTGGATTTATAACAAACATCTAACATTATAGTTACAATCACTTGCGTTAAAATATCAAACTAAATTTTCCTTTGACAATTTTAAGTTTGCCGCTTATAGAAATACCCAAGAGCTCATAGGAGACACATCCAGTGCTTTGAACAGATCAGTTTGATGTAGATAGTCCACTTTGGTTATCGCAAGGTAATGTAAACAAACCTGATAAATCAGTTAAACCAGCCGCCTTTGTGTCAAACTATCCATGCATCCAGGACGTTTTCCTAGATATTTATCGTTCGCCAAGGTTTCTTGAATGAAATAGTAATTGTATGACTTTAAAAAAAACGAAGGTAGTTTGCTGGAAAGATCGTTGAAATTTTGGAAATAATTAGTTATTACCGCGACAATAATAATAACCGGCAAAGTGCCACATTATAGCTTTTGGCGGTATTTAATCATACAACGTTGCTGAAAGCCATTTTCCACTACAGGGAGAGTTTGAATCGACGTTAGTTTTCACAATTTCAAACAGTTTTTGTTTTTAGTATCTGAAACACGTAAGGCTACATGTGTTAAGAAATCGAAACAAACGGCATTCTGTCATAAACCGTATGTTGATATTCGAGTCCAGTAAATGTAACGCAATCTCAGTTACCCTCTCCCTCCCACCCAGCGTGGTCTTAAAACTTAAACGAGTTAATTTTGCTCAAATTAGTATTTTTCTAAAAAGAAGTATTATTTTCACGAACCGGTAGGAATAATAATATTAAAAAACAACAACAACAACAATAACTTCCCACCCGCGGGATAAACGTTTTGACATGTTGTCACGATGGGGGTGGGGAAGGAGTACGTTTAGAAGTAAAAATTTTTCGCAGGGTATTTTTCAAAGTAAGATCTTTGTTTTAGGTCTTGCTAAAGGCAGTTATAAAATGAATTTCATTACTTCATCCCGGTAGGGGAGCTTTCTTTGATATTGTTTTTTTGGTTTTGCTCGGTTTTGTCATTGACTCTCAGACTTGGGGAGGAGGGGTTAGTCCCACTTCCTGTGGAGGCGGCTCTGATCGCAATATTCTCATTACGTAAGTGGCTTTAGTTCAACCCCAAAACAGTTCCCTTCATTTTCATAGTTAAAAAAAAACCTAAAAGGTACTGCTACAGCTGCGGTCGAACCCTAGGCGATACCACTCCACAGATTTCATCCTCTAAAAGGCACCAACCTAAGAGGGAGAACCTGGGAAGGAGGTACCAGTAGAACCTTGGCAATTTTTTGAGGGAGTACCCCTTCTCCCCGTTTTCAACCCGTTTTATAAAACTGGTTGTGGCTAAAACACTTCCAGGAAGCTATTAATAAAAGAGTTACTTTCGGCATGTGCACTTTTTGGCTATTTCCTCTAAGAGTGCCAAGTATGGAGCCTTCTTGCGCACAGGCGGGACAGGTGCATCAAGGCCGAGATCCTCGCACAAGCGCTGAAGCATCGGTAGCTTGAGGACTTTCAAGTTACCACTGAGCGCCATCTCACATAGGTTGTACTGATCGTATACCAGAGGATGGTTGAGCTGAATAGTTTCAACGACCTCCTTCGCTGCACTAAAGTTAGCTTCCTCTTGAGATGCCCGGATATCGGCTTCATCTGCTGGGTCCTTTTGCCGTAGTGTAGCGCTTTGCCTTGAGAAGAAGGACGCAATCTGCAAACTGGTTAGGAATTCTGAGGACTGGAAAAGTCGCACACCATCTGCTCCACGGGCGCGTCTCATTTCCCTCGCCACAACCTCGGCGTCAAGCTTACGGCCCGTTGTTTGACCGATAGAGAATTTCGCCAGTAAGTAAGACTTTTGCTTTTCGCTGAATCTATACGCCTTCTTTGCTGCTCTGAGGGCCCATCCCTCATTTGGTACAAAGTGACCCTCCTGGTGAGCAACTGGGGCTTTAAGAGAGGGCAATATGCCAACACCTTCTTCCAAATGGGTCTTGTACCCCATTTTCGCTAAATCCATTAGAGAATATTTCTCCGGGGATCGGGAACATTTTTCTACAGACAGATGTTTCTCTAAAGCAGACACTCTTTGGAACACACGAACGCAGCCGTCTTGAGGACAGGAATAAACCCCTGTGGATAGGTCACTGTCTTCCGAAATGACACCAGATGGCTCGGCCACAGTTGCTGATGTTGAAGCTGTCTGTCCAACCTGTTTTTCAGATTTACATCGAAAGGAAGTAAAATCTCCTTCGGAGAATGATTTCTGAAGTACTTGGTATCGAGGACCTTGGGTAAATAAATTAATACCAATAAAGAGTTGTTTTCTGAATTCTTTTTCAAATCATTTATAAGTTTTTAAAGCAAACATGACAGAAATAAACGTATGTTCCCAATACATGGGTATTCATAGCTCGGTTAGTAGAGCGCTGCCGCGCTAACGTACGTAGAAGTTATGGGTTTTCCCGTTTAAGCCACCCAAAAAATTGAACAAAATGGTAATTCTTTAAATTGCTCTTACAACTGCGACAATCATTTCTTCATTTATCAGAACCAAGAATATTGCGTGGAACTCCAAAGGTATCTGATACATGTACTTGCAGATAATTATTGTATGGTAAGGTTCTCCAATAAAGTAAGGGTCTTACACTTTTGCATTTTAATACAGAACTTAAATTTAGCGGCAACTCATCCATTAATTCTCAGTAGCTCACTTTTAGTTTTAATTCCCATACTTACTTGATGAAGATCCTGGATTGATGATTTTTCCGCGACCAACACAATACGCACGCCAACAGGTAACAGACTCTGTAGAGCTAAACTCAAAATTGTTCAGTTTTGTAATGCCAGTAATAGTTTGCCCACTGTCAGGTGTTTCGATGATCGTATCAAGGGAAACAACTCTTACACCTTTCAATCCACCATGCGATAATAATGCGTCTTTAAGCTCATCGGCAGTGCAAACATCATTGCCTTCATCAATAAACGCCCTGATATGTCTTTTACAGCTTGCAGCCAGCCGGTCTGCTGCCCCTTTTCCGCCTTGGGGATCGCTAAAATCTACGCGGACTACTTTTACTCCAGTGCTTGCTGCCATCTCTCTGCAAGCTAGTATCGTGCGAGTGGAGTGGTAACAGCCTGCGTTGTCTTGTCTGAAGTACGCTTTGTTTATCTCAGGGTGCTCGTGCTTGAGTGTTTCCAAGACATGATGCATTATGGATGCCACAGCTGAACTCCCCTGGCTGCAGGACTGAACTGCGTGGATAAAGGCTTGCCACTGTAGTTCCTCCTCCTTCCGTCTGTACACCACCGATATGTGCCATGATAACCCACGCTTGCCAAACCAGTCCGTTTGGGACTCACGGTATCTATGAGGAAGAAACTTCATCGCCCAGTCGTTGACGATAAAAACTGTCTCCTGATCAAGAGCGTCGATAGCGTCCAAACGAGCCTGGTCCTGGTGAGCCGACCTCAGCAGATGACATTTCCATGACTGGATGGCAAGCACAGAAGCGTTGACTAAGAACAGGGCCTCTTCTTTGTCATCTTGCGTGGCAAACGATGCTCTTTCTACTGCAGAGGAAATGTTCTGAAGAGTTGAGTGCAGGATCTCACATTGCTCACAGCATTCTTCGTGTTTGTGGCTACACTGCTGCTGCAGATCAGGACTGGTGGAGTCACTTAAGGCAAACACACTGCAATGACTCGCAATCTCAGATGAAGAACACACGTGGACCTGTAAGATGTTTAAAACACACAGCATTTATTGTGACAAATAGTGACAATTAAAATCATTCTTTAAATTTTATACTTAAAGTCTTTGTAAAGAATGATTAAATTCTTTCCAATTGCTGTATTTATTCGATCAACCGCCCTGGGCGCTTATTAAATTTTTGGACCTTGAGAGTGGGCGCTTATTCGAGGCTGGGCGCTTATTCGAGGCTGGGCGCTTATTAAATTTTCACCATTTTCAGCAAAAGTAGTATGTTTATTTTGTAACAAAACAATAAATGGTATACTTAAAGTTATACTTAAAGTCTTTGTAAAGAATGATTAAATTCTTTCCAATTGCTGTATTTATTCGATCAACCGCCCTGGGCGCTTATTAAATTTTTGGACCTTGAGAGTGGGCGCTTATTCGAGGCTGGGCGCTTATTAAATTTTCACCATTTTCAGCAAAAGTAGTATGTTTATTTTGTAACAAAACAATAAATGGTAGTACCAAACGCGAAGATGTAACAAAAGGTTTCTGTAAAATACTCTGAAGAAAACTCCGCCTTCGGGGAAGTCTCTTGAGTACTTATTCAATTTTTTTGGGGGGGTTAGGGGGGGGAGGGGTGGGGTGGTGGTGGGCGCTTATTTTAGTTTGCGTGGGAGGAAAAGGGGGTGGGCACTTTTTCGAGGCTGGGCACCTAATCGAGGTGGGCGCTTTTTCGAGGTTGGGCGCTTATTCGAAAAAATACGGTATTATTATTTTTAATTAAGCCTTACCTTAAAATCACTTTTAAGGTATAATTTTGAACCCTTGAGTAATTCCACGTACTGCAACTCCCACTCTTTCCCGAGACCGAGCTCTCCAAGTCGGCGGACTAAATTCTCTAAGTCTTCAAAGGCACGCGCACCGTCTGCGGCCACGTAGTCAAGTCCTTGGAGAGATTTTCGGACCGAGGCCTTGCATTCCTCCAATACACGAAGCATAGTACGCTCACTGAATGGTTTAAAAGCCAGTTTCGTGGCAGTACTGAGCGTACTGACGTGCTATTCTTTGGGGGTATCATCGTCCTTATGACGTTTGGTATCTCAACCAGGTGGCCAGAAGAGAGTTTCAACGTTTTCTGCCCAAATGGTAGATCCTGCACCAAATGCGGACTTGTTATATACGATAAAAATGGTCAAGTTGCTTCAGATCAACCTTTATCCTCGGTGAAGGGTGGTGCGTTGTGGGAGCCCCGCTACCATACTGTAAGCGATGCAGGTTGGCCAAGCTATAGCGATATCTAGTTAAGCCTGGTATAAATCTTGAAATATCATTGAAGCTGGCAACGCCTGACATGATAGACAAGATCTGCCTTCTTGTCTCCCACCCTTGAGCTTTACCGTATGCCTCTGCTAAGGCCTGAAGATAATTCTTGGACGTGTGTGATAGTTCATCAAGTTTAAGAGCTTTGTTCATGGCAGGGGACGAGACGACCGCTTGCCAAAGAGAACCTGCATAATTAGGTGTAAGATCTTGTAGGACTGAAGAAAAGATCTCCACTGTCCTTTTGGTGTATCTCTTCTTAGTGCTCTCTCCAGCTTTATCCCATTCCATCCAGGGCTGAGTTATTGGCGGGATGTTCTTCGAAACCAGATATTCGTTCAACTTTTTACGAGGTTCTTGCATAGTGGTTGGGGCCTCGTCACTCGTCGAAGAAACAAGACTTCCGGTATCCGGACTGAGGAACGTCTCATCATCCCACCCTCTTGACGATATCTCCAGCCTCTTCAGTTCAGTTGCAAGGTCATCAGATGATAACTCACTACTAGTTGTTTCTGCACTTGAACGGCGGCCTGTTTCCCCCTCTACCTGAAACAGTTCAAACAAATATATTGTGTAATTACTATAAAGCATGATAAAATGTTTATTTTGTTTTATTTTATTCATAAGCCAACACCCACACAAACCCGTTAAGAAAGAAAGAAAGAAATGAAAAGAAATCCCCTAAAGTAAAAAAAAAAGGATTAAAAAGGAAATGAAAGAATGAATGATGAATTTCTTTTTGGAAGGAAAACATTTCATACCATCGTTAAAGGAGCCACTTAAGCGAACCATTTACACTAGTGTTTCTTATTCTACTTACCAACAAATGGGGCTCGGGTAACTCTTGCAGGTGCGAGACCCCGGGGACGGGCTCCACCCCACCTGAAGCAAACACTAGAGTTTGGTTGGGCATGGCCTGTTTGCTGATATACTCGTTGCATTGTTTACAAATTGCTTTAAACGGAGAAACAAAAGCAACACAAAATGAACAGACGAACAGAAATTAATGTCAATATACTGTATAAACAATACATTTAAAACATACATAGAAAGAAGAGAACTTCCTGCCCGCAAGACCATTAATTTTGAATGAGGACTGCAAGGTGTGCTTGGATTACCCGCACCCCCAAGGCAAAAGTGACCCCTGCGTAACACAAACAAGCGATACGTGATAATTAATACATCTTAAAAGCGCCTTTCCCTCTCCTTGCACGCTCTCTCCTCTCTTGTCACTGTCTCGTGGAAATTTCTTACTGTTTCTTTAATAGAGTGCTAGCAAACTCCTCGCCTTGTGTGCCACCTTATATGTGATTCTTAACCGTGAAAAATTACCATTATCTAACCAATCTTCGCAGAAAAGTTTGCAACTTACGTGATCCAACTGGAATACATGTGTTCGTGGTTTTGAAAATAAACGCCGACTTCAAGCTATCCACTCGGTGGCTCCCTTTAGCAGTTGTAGTTTTATGTACTGCTAATTCTTTGGGCACTGTACACATGGTCTTCCCTGTCCTCCAGCGGATGCCGAAATCAGCCCTGTGCCTTGGACAAATGCTCAAGGCATAGTGATGTTCTTCCACAGAGAAAACCCCTAGAAGGAGAATTTGTTGAGAATAACCACCCTCAAGTGCATGATGATAAAAAGTAAAACGTATAATAATAATATAGCTGATAAAAAGACCAAAATATTATATTTTAGGGTGGTATTTACCTGCTCTGGCTAACAGCAACTTTATTTCAGATCCTAAGCCCTCATCTGCGCTGAGGTTTAAGGTCTTTAAATGGCCAGTTACATCTTTTGTACAGTCTTTGAGCGCAATACATTCCAGCTGACCAGGATAATCTGTGGACTGACCGCAAGGTGTGCCCTGGGAAGGGGTGACCTTACCTAGAAGCGCTTTGTAGCTACAGTGAGCCATTCAAGAAAAGATGAGACCGAGTTAAACAAGGATATATGACCAACGCTGTATTTTCAACCTGTTGCGAAATGTTGTTGCACAATAGTGACGGGTGTGCTCGTGCGCACGGTTGCGTGACTCTCTGGTAAATTTCCTGTGCGCCAAGCATGCACGCATTTCGAAGCGCCACAAATGGATCTGAATATGAACTTTAAAGCCTCTGATGTGTTTTTACAGAAAGTTTGCAATGGTGGACACAAAATGGAGAAAAGGATAAGGTAAATGTAAATTTCGTTTTCGGTTTCAGTCGTTTCATGGTGTCAGTGCCAATTTTACAATAGCGCCGAATTAGTGCAGTCTTTGTTTGTTTGTTTGGGTTCGGATTACTTTGTTTAACTCCTTTTCACTTCTGTGCAATTCAACGAAAAGTCGTGAGTTGATAGTATTAAAAATATTTGGAGTACTGTATTGCTCGCATCCTGAGCGCTTGAGACATCGAAACAAGGTTGCATTTACAGGATACGGCGCTTTAGGAAGATCAAGTGACTGAAGTAAAAATTCCAGGCAGTCTTGAGATATGTGGGGTTAGTAATTCTTTTCAACCGATCTTTATTTTGAAACTGTTTAGGTCTGAGAGGCCAAATGTGTTTATTGCGTTTAACCTAATCTAAAACGACTTGTGAATTTCAAACGAAAGAAGATATGGAAAGTGCCCTTCTGATCGAGTGACGGGACGAGAAAAATGTTTTTTAATGTTTGTTGACAAGCGCTGATAATATTACAAAGTTAACTGACTTGTCTCTTAGAAAGCGTACTGAGATAGACCTTGAAACTTTACTTGGTAAATCTTTAAGACCTATATTTTAGCTCTGCAATGCTTAAACTTAAAATTGTCAAAGGTAAATTTAGTTTGATATATTTTAACGCAAGTGATTGTAACTATAATATTAGATGTTTGTTATAAATCCGGCGCCATTTTGCACGTTGATATTGCTCAGACTTCCGATTCCTTCGAAGGGAAGCGTTTCGAGTTCGACCTTGAAACTTTACTTGGTAAATCTTTAAGACCTATATTTTAGCTCTGCAATGCTTAATTGTTAAAAACTGACATACCAGGAACATTTTTATCCTGATGAATATTAGCTACATTTTGCCGCTATCGGAAGCGGTCTCCGAAGGTGTTTTCTAAATGGCCTGAAAAACCATTGTACTATCATATTTGAAAAGATTAAAACATTGGTAGTGTAGAAGATTGATTGCTTTGAAATTCTTGTTATTTTGAGGTCAACTGAGCTCATTTTAAGACTTCGGCGGAGGTTCATCATCGCACCTTTTGATCAACCAAAAAACCGCACTCTGACCGCATTTTGACTGCACTTTTAATTTTTCTCAATTTTCACAAATAAACAAAATCGTTGGAACTTTTGAATATGATTTTTGAAAAAAGTCTACCCAAGGCTAACTTTGGGCAAAATATCAGGGATTCGCCAAATGGGTCGCTGACCGCCGATTCTCGATCCTTACAGACAGCCACTCTTAAGGTGTTTTCAAGGGCAGGACGAAATTGAACGCATTCGATCTTTCGCTTGATAAACTATATACAACGTGCAAGTTCAAACTCTAAAATCTCTAGAACTTTATCTACGGTATTTCAAATTTCCTTTAATTCTCAGCCGTGATTAGGCTCATTTTCATTACACTGATTTTGCGGAAAGACATCCTTGAACCTAGTCGAGGAAGTGTCGGTCAAATACAACAGCTGGCGTCTTGAAAAAAAAAATTGAAATCAACTATTGCTTATTACCAACTGGCGTTTCCATTGGTTAGCATATAATTTGCAAACCCCCTCCTAACTAAATTCTCAACTCTCTGCGATGCTCTGATCAAAACAGCTCTGCTAGTCTTGTGGGGACACTCGCATTGTGCTTTCTACTTTCAGGCAAATGAGCATGGCAAGTCGTGCCGCACTGAGCTCCAACAGCGGCCAGCTAAAGTTTGCTCCCTTCTAATTACCCTCTTTAAAATCTACAATTGTGCCATACCTCAAGCGCCATTCAGCAGGGGAAACCAGATCGAGCTAAACACTAGACGATGGATCTAAGGAAAAATATAAAGTTATTGTTGATTTTCCTCGAAGTTGCCTCGATGAGATTACACGCTTCTCAAGTGAAACTAAGAGGCCGACAATTTATGACTTACAAACTAAAATCTGGTGAAAACACCAGACAGACTGTTGTTAAATTGCGATTCCAAACCATTCATCCAAACGGTCTATTTTTGTATTCCAAAGGAGCTAAAACTGATGAGTACCTTCAGCTTGACCTCTTTCATGGACAAGTGCGGTAAGTGTGTTGTTAATTTTTATACGTTCGCTGTGTGACACCATCTTGCTAACTTGTAAACAGTTGTAAAAACCAACTACTGGGCCAAGCTTGAAGATGTGAGAACAATTGAAAAGAAGCCTTTTGTTTTGATTTGGTATTTCATTGAACGCATCTTTTTCTTAACCGACATGTAATACAAGGTCTGTTGAAAAGGAAACACTTCGTCTTATTTCTCCTCTTTTTTTTAGTTTCTTAAGGTTGTTGTTCCTATAGCCATCTCTCTTTTTTTCTCTTAATTTTTATTTGGGTGTATTTTCAGATCTGTATGGAAAGAATGTATAATACTGTACATAGAAACAAAGCGATAAATATCCAGATCGGTTTTTAAAATATATAATAAGATTACTTTGTTTTCAAAACAAAAAGGAATGAATTCCTAAGGAATGTTTTCGATAAATTATTAGATTTCAAGGAAAAGAGCTGTGTTTATGGCTAACCGAGGAAATTTTATGAAAAAACGTTTATAAAATTTATAAATATCTGTTCCTTACTAGGCGAATATTTTTATTCTGAATGAAATACTTGTTGACCTTGATTTCTCGTATTCTTTAACTATTTTAACATACAATGATAAACATTTTGTATCAAAGAGAAAATTTGTTTTTAAAATTAGCGAGAACTCTGTCCAAATCAGAAATATTTCTTCGACCACTTATTTTTAAAGAAATCGTTTAATCAGATTCCGCATTATTGTTCCCTGCAGTTTTGGAGACTGAATAACCTTCTTTTGTCTATCAAAATTAATATTCTAAACCATGCAAAAAATCACACAAAATTAAACTTTGGCAAGATTGTGCACTCCATAAAAGAAACCGAAAAGAATTGTGTAGTATCAAAAACACCTACTTAAACAACAAAACGTTAAAGGGAATCGGATTGATGCAGTTATTTTCTGTAAAACGACTTTGTTTAATTCTTTTGAATATGTATTCCTTATATTTGCGCATTGTTTATGTGCCTCTCCGCTTAAGTAACCGTGATAATCACTGATCCGCCAAGTTCTTCTTTGCGAAATAAATCTCACTTGTTTGCTCGCTTTGAAACAAATCGCATACATTTTATTGCGTTTCTAGACACTGCATGTTTTTATATTGATCCATTTAGATATCATTTCCCTTCTTTTTTTTCTGCAAAAAATATACACGTGGCCTTAATGGCTCTATCTGCAACACCGTGGGAGGGCCATACAAACCAATTTTCCCTTTTACTCATGTTTGAAACACCGCTTGAATACACCTTGTCACGGTTTTCGACGCCATCTTGACGAGTAGCCAAACGTGTGAGAAATTACAGTAATTGTATGAGAATCTAATGTCGAATAATTTCCGTAGAACGGCTGTTCTGAAAAAAAATATGATTTGTAAACTAAAGCTTCACTCCTAAGGAATCTCCTGAAAAAATTTGGGGGCGTGACATGCACTAGAAGACATAGAACCACTTTTTAAGATTTTCTATACATTTGTCTGTAGGAAAGTCCCGGGAAAATTACAGACAAATATATGGAAAATCTAAAGCAAGCCTCTGGAGAAATTTAAGCACAGGTATGCCCCCAAATGTTTCTAGGACAATCCTTTGCTTTGTAGCTTTAGTTTACAATTGACAATTTTTTCAGAACAGCCGTTTTACGGAAATTATTCGACATTAGATTCTCGTACAAACACTGTAATTTCTCACACGTTTGCCTACTCGTCAAGATGGCGTCGAAAACCGTGACAAGGTCTATCGATCAGATTTGTCTACTTATTTTTTTATGCCTTAAATCAGTGCCGCAAAAGCCTACATTTTTCATTCGGATCATCAAAAAGTTAGTTTAAGGTACTTCCAGTGTACTATATGCTATGTGAAACAAAGTACAAATTGAATTAGCTTACACGTAAATGCTACCAAAGATATATCACTGATATCTTGCCCTTTACTGTCGCTTTTAAGTATCTTTAATGAAATTCTTGCCCAAAGCCTCACCACTCAAACCATCCAGACCACCAAAAGATTTCGGCAAAATTATTTTGATCAACATTTTAATTTGCAAAGGCTGTTCCTGTGATTTTCATTCATATCTAATATTATAGTACAGTACAAAGGCACTCCCACGTTTGTAGTCTTTACATAAAAAATGATTTGGGTAATGTCACAACGTCGACATTTTTTAAAAATTTTGTAAACTCAATCTAACTCGTGCGTTCATATTTGCATCAACGTGGGAAAGATTTTTATCCGTAGCAAGGAGTAACACTTTCGTCATTCTTAAAGCCGGAGGGCTAGAATTAGAATAAGACTGAAGCGATGGCATTTATGGCTGTAATTGTAGTCATATATCTATAGTTCTGCCAAGAGTACAGCTACAGTAGCTTCTTCCAACAGTTGTTGGCGAAGAGAAGCAACCGACAGCAATGGGCCACATTGATTAGAAAGAATATGCCTTGCACTTTTACTTTCCCAAATTCAGACGCTGGAATGGCTACTTTTTTTATTCAATAGAAACAAACGGACTAATGATGGATACAGGCTCTTACAAATTCTGGGTGACATTCGTTGTATGAGAAACGCTTTGAGAGCTTCATGGTTTAGACGTAGATTAAAAATGTCTTTAAAAGATTAAGATATATACTTTTTATTCTCTAGTTATCAAGCATATATTGGAGGCATCCACAAACATGGAAAGGTGAAAATATTAAACGCAAATAAGGAGTTGAACGACGGTGAATAGCACAATGTCACCTTAGTACAACGTGGAAGAATTGCTATTCTTGAGGTGGATAAGTTACGAAGTTCAAAAATCGTTCAAACAAACTACCAAGATCTTCACCTCGACGGCAACATTTTCATTGGTGGAATAAAGTCTTCCGACTATAAGATCCACCGTCCTCAGAGCCGTAATTTTAGTGGGTGCATTGAAGACCTTACATTCCGTGGTGCAAACCTGATCAGAAAGGCTGAAATCAAAAGTCCAGAAGTCAGTGTGTACGGAAATGTGGCATTTAAGTGCGAGGAACTCGATTATAGGGTAGTAACACTTCCGAATCCGAACACAGGCTATCGAGTGACTGTACGTAAGTTACACGCAGACAACGACACATTTTGAACGAGTTTTTACTTTCGTACATACATCAAACAAGGCCTTCTGTTGTCACGAAGCGCGATCAAGGTTAAGTTGAATTTGAGATTGTCACATGGCACTTTGATTTATAATC
Organism: Porites lobata; assembly: GCA_942486035.1. NCBI lineage: Eukaryota > Metazoa > Cnidaria > Anthozoa > Scleractinia > Poritidae > Porites > Porites lobata. The sequence goes on along the minus strand of CALNXK010000142.1, from coordinate 416,804 downwards.
TTATGGCTCTAAACGGATCAAGGACAACATTAAAATTGGGTTCTGAACTTGACGATGGAGAATGGCATAAAATCAACGCTAGTGTCAGAGGGCGAGAAGTTCGCTTGCAACTCGACGAGAAATTCCGGACAGAACCTTTGAACCAATCACGGCCATTAATGCTGGACTTTGCAAATAAATCTCGCCTGAAAATATTTCTTGGTGCCTTCGAAGAGAGAGATTTTCCCGGTTTCGTTGGGTGCGTTTACAATTTACAGATAGACAGTCATAGGATTACAGTGAATAATCTCAAGACTAAAAGCGACAAACACACTAATAAATATTTGCGAAACACTTGCCGCCTACAGAATCGCTGCCAGCCGAATCCGTGTAAAAACCGAGGCATGTGTACACAGACTTGGGACAGGTTTTACTGTAATTGTAAATACACCATATTTGAAGGGAAACGATGCGATATTTCCATTTACAAGGCCACATGCGAATATTACAAAGCCATGGGGTTGAAGAAACGTACTTTGTGTTTGGTTGACTCAGTAGGTGGTGGAACGCCATATACGGCATATTGTAATTTAACCCGGGATGCCGCAAAAACGACAATACGTCACGATAAAATGACTAAAACGAGAGTAGGAGATGGGAATAGAAAAGGATCTTATTATCTACATAAAATAACGTACTCCATTGCTATGGAACAAATTGAACAATTAATTAGGAAAAGCATGAAATGTCGCCAACATGTTAGGTTTCATTGCTTCTTTTCTAAGCTTTTAAATTCGCCCAATGGGCCTCCTCACGCCTCGTGGCTGTCACGTGACTCGGAGAGACAAAACTATTGGGGCGGAGCAGAACCTAGAAGTGAAAAATGCGCATGCGGAATGAATGACCCGCCAACTTGTAAGAGTCCCTCTAAATTTTGCAATTGCGACAACAAGGTTAAAATATAGCAAGTGGATGAAGGATATTTGACAGATAAAAACACTCTTCCCGTCACTGCTCTGGAATTTAACGCCAAAAGCGAGAGATCTGACTTCACAGTAGGTCCACTGGAATGTTGGGGAAGTCTGGATAAACGTAAAATTTCGATGATACAACCCCAGCAGAGTGGAATGGCGACTGATAATCCATTAGAGAAAGGTTGTCCGAATGATCCGAAACTAGAGGAACCTAACAGCACCACGACTTCTCCTGGCTCCATCAATAAAGTTTCCACACCGAAACCTTGTCCAATAGAGTGCACAACATCCCCAACCTCCACGTCAAATGTTACCTCGACAACTATCTCTCCTAAAACGCCAGCAAAAGAAATACAAAGCTCACCATCGCCAAAAGAATTCACTGTAGATAACGGAAGCGGAGAATTGTCTACCATCGCTATCGTAATGATTTCCGACGCTTTAGTAGTTATTGTTCTATTATCCATGAAATTAGGTCTTCCTCGCGTTATAATGTGTGTTCGAACGCACAGTAAGCGTGGCGAGTACATTGTCCCACCAACCGGCTCTGGTGGATATCCAGCAAGATTAATTCCGCTGGTAGCCAAACGTGCGTCAGTACGGGGTAAGCAGTTAACACAGTACAGCGTAAATGACAAACATGTAGAGGGCAACACTACAAGTGGAATCAATTCATACTGGGCGTGAATTTCTTGAACACTCTCCGTGGAGTCAGAAAACCTTTGAAGAAACCGGTTTACACGTAGTTCTAAGTTTGACCGGTTAAATGAGCGCATCAGTTGCGTACGATAGAGAGACAGTAAACAGACTTCACGTAGACAAGCTAAAGAGACAATGACAACTTACCTTCAAAAAGTCAACCCCAATTCAACTTTCTGTCATTCAAGAGTGAGTTGAAACTACTTATAATATCAATATGTGGTCCAGAATACAGGTGATGGGAACAGACAAATGGATCAGAATTTTTCTCCTTTTGGCTGGGACCAGCAAGCGAAATCCGTACACACGGAAAAAAAACGACTTAAAATCAATAAAGTTGCCAAGTTTTAAAGCGATTTGTTGAAAACTAACGAGGATATAGCACCGCAAATTCCACGAATTTTACAGACGTTTTGATGGTGGGGGGCAACTGCTCGTGCCACCACGATACAAACGTCTGTAAAGGGTCGACTCTATGGAGCAATATCTGTTGCTCTCTTTGCACTTAGCACCTTTAAACTTGGTAAGGTACCTTCATTCAAGGTCCTCTTTTCAGGGCAGTGTTGATGGATATTCGCTCACTGCTCTTTAACAAAAGTTGAAAACCATGCAAGGGTCTACTATGGACATCAATAGAGAATAAGGGACACTAAGGGATCCATAGAATTTGTCCCAGTTAACGGGGTGTCCTTATCAGATATTCTGAATTTAAGGGTTAAACTCCTCTTAAAGGAGCGGATCTAGGGGTCGAGGCCCGTAGCACTGTGGCCTTTAGGCCACCTTCATTTTAAAGTCTTGATAAAGGGAACTTCCACCTTACCAAGACTTATTTGAAGATCTGCCTTAGTTTAAGGTCAAAGGTTTTCACTCTTTTAAATTTTCTCCTTTGTTTTAAACTAATTGTTTACTGCCTATTTTAGCTTATATTTCCGGTTCATCTTTTTTGTAAAACTACGAATCAATGTTGCTAAACCTTTTGAGAAAAATTTCACGCGGCTGAAAAAAGCATGTAAGACGTGTAACGTCAATGAATCGCGTCGTTTTTCTAACATGGTCATTATAACCAAGAGAGAATCATTCTCTCATGTTATAACGAAATTAATTTTATAATGTGATACAAGTTCGAAATTAGTTAAAAATGAGCCAAACTAATTTTAAAAGCTTTATGTACAAAATACAGCTAAGAAGAACTGAATTAAAGCCAACACTTTGGCAACACGTCTGTGAAAAGATAGTTGTTAGGGTCTCTTATGAAAAACCGATCTGTGAAGTGCGGGGTGATATCATATTGCTGGTTTTCACTCTCACGCCTTCAAAAATAAAGCTGGAATCATTTAAAATCAAACCAACAATCTCAGAGATCGTAGTATATTGATATGAAAACTATTTTGCCTCTGCAGATTTGTCATACACGAGAAATGCAAAGAAATTAAGGTTTTACCCAAATTTATGCAATTAAGTATGAGGGGCGCAGTGTTGGCACGAGTCTTCTACGGTCATGTCTCGACGAATCCGGGCATTTTTAAAACCACTTATTTTTTATCTGGATTCGCGTGAACGGAGCCTTAAACCGCCTCTGGAGACCAGTTTCGGTGACCGGATTCTCCTTTTTCGTGTTAATGGAAGGTCGATTCGTGTCAAAAAATTCGGCGGTCTCAAAAATATCTGGATTCGCGTGTGGACATAGCCTAAGGGCCTGTTTACATAGAGGTGGGGAACCCCAGGTAGGTGAGGTAACCCCGGGGGGACCTCCTGGGAACCTATTTACTCATTTATTTATTTAGCTTCGCCTAACTAGAATACAATCTTTATACAATCTTTGTGGGGGTGCGCCGCCCGGTTCTCAAAACCCTGACCCGATTTCAGACCAAAAAATGTAAATTTTACACTCCCGTTTTCAGACTAGAACTCTAAAATCCATACCCGTTTTCAGACCTGGCCATTGGGCAGAAATTATGTTATCATTGCTTCGATTAGAGGGCAAACCAAAAATTATTCAAATCCATTCCGAATCCGCATATGTCTCTTTCTTTCTTACTCATTTGGAATTGAAACGATGAATACTTTCATATATACTGATCGGTAGTTCCCTCGAAAACCATACCCGATTCCAGACCAAAATGCGCTAAGTGTATACCCGTTTTCAGACAAAAACGGCGCGAAAACCCTACCCGATGGTGCGGCACATACCTATATGGCTTATATAAGGGAGTACCCCCCAGGGAGGTAACCCGCATAGGTGGGGTAACCTGCCTGTCCATATCATCTCTCATATTAATTTGATCTCGTTTACATGATAGGTGGGGTGACCAGCCACATGTTACATCCCCTCTCTGGGGTCCCTCACCTCCAAGTAAACAGGCCCTAAGAGACAACAATATGGCTGAGCCATAACCCTGGCGAGTTTTGCTTGCAACTGAGAACAATACTGATTCTCATAAAAGGACTCTCGCTCTTCTTATTTCCTAAAAATATGGCAAGAACGGCAAAAATACAATTTAACCGTATGGTAAATCAAGTGCTTTTTGAGAACATCTGCCTAACTAATCATCCCTTTACATCTGAATTTGTTGAGTCTGTTAAAGACAAGAAGTTGACACCCATGGAGGTAAGCATGTTGAATAAATTTGGAAATATTTTCAATTAAACTCATTGCTTATGATGAGCTTGGGAGCAGGTGCCTTAAAGGTTAGTGGGGAGCCAAATGCAATAAGCAGAGAGGAGGTATCCATGGCAACCCTGGAAGCCGGAGCCACCCGGCACCTTCATACTGAATAGATTCAGGGGAGATACTTACCTAAGAGAATACTTAGCTGAGAAAATACTTACGAAAACACCAGGCAGGAAGGGAGGAGAGGGAGCGAGAATCCGTAATGATTCGCAAGAAGGCAAAAATTGATCCGCTACGATTAGCAAGCAAAGATACAATGCAGCGCAACTCTAGCAAAAGAGCAGCACACATTAGGAGCCCTGCAATTCCCCGAGGACCGCCCCGTAGGTCGCGTACTGGAGTGGGCAAAGACCTCTGGCCAACTCGCTCGAGTTTAACTTTGCCTAAATGATATTTAGCCACATTGAATAATTATTATAAATACACCACCCTTCTCGATCTGCATAATTCTTCATATTCAACCTCACCCAATAATTGCAATAAGGAAGCGGGTGCGCTAGACTGGCTTCACTGAAGTGTATTTTTATTTCTTAATGATGACGACCAAGAAGACTTCAAGTTTTCAAAGAGAATCCCAGCGTTTTTGTTGTCTGCGAGTAAACCACAGTCGACATACATTAGGGAGTTTAAGCAACAACCACGGACACCGACGGCTACGAAAACGTCACTTAATATACAAAGGGAATTCGCGCTGCTTCAAACTTGATCGCGCTTATTCCATCTCGTTCAATTCGTAAATTGGCGGCGATTTTTCTGGAGTTGAATTCTCAAAGCTATATAGAAAGTTCAGGAAAAGAAAAAAATAAAGTCGTTGTCTTGAGTTCATCAGACTCCACTAAACGTGAAATTAGGCATTTTCACGTCGTTAGTTAAGATTTGCAAAGCCCAACAATGACAAACGACACATAAACCAGCGCAACACAGTTTGCATTAATATGTTCTGTTACTTGGGAACAAGTTAGGAAGCGACCAATAGTATTTTCGCATTACCTTTTTTGAAGCACATGAATAATGACCTACACTACATTTGTTTGAAAGGCCTTGAACCAACACCTTCTCCAGCCAAAATCATTTTTCTCGAAAAGAAGGAAAGGAGGTAAGATTGGTGTCTTCGAATTTATCAGTAAGTACGTAATTCAAACTCTTAAGGCCGGATTTCGTGCTTTGAATTCATGACAAAAGGACCTTAGGAAACTACGACGGCGACGGCCGCGGGAGCGTAAAAACAAAACAAAACAATAGGTTTAATGAGCAAAACAACAACTCTGCAAGTGTATCACGCCTTTTTGTAAAATATATTTGCCGTTCTTGTACAACTACAGTGTACGACGCGAAAAGACCAAATTTTAAGTTTACTTGAGAACGGGAACGGTAAGGCGAATAAATTCTACCATCTTTGTCTGAAGTCGGGCGCGTTCTATGCGTTCCCTCTCTCCAGCTCCGACCTAAATTCTCTTTTAGCTTCTTTTAAGTAACAGGGTGACTTCGGATAATCGCAAAATAGTTAGAAAGGATGCGAGGTGTATTTTTCAGTGAAGTTTTCATGGACGTCGCCGTTGTCGGATCGTAAGGTTCCTAATGCGTATTAAACATTCTTCAAGATTAGTTGTGGAAAGTTGAGACTCACTGAAGTAATCTTCTGTCTATAAAGTCACGGTGATTTCTCGATCACGAATTAATCAGGAAAACATCAACCAACAAGACTAGAATCAAACCTGAAACAATATCCAGTCGCGAACTTAACGGTGAATGCTAAGAACAGTACATAAACAATGATGCGATTAAAAAAAGAAAAAAACCACAAACTGAAATTTAATCATGCACTCATAAAAAGGGATACAAGGACATCGGTGAAAAGACACGTATTCCTAAAGGGGAGCTTCCTATAGATTTTTTGAAGAAAATATTTATTGCTTTGTCCTAAGGAAATTTTAAACGTTTGCAATCCCGTGGTTGTGAGTCCTGACCTTTTTGTCTTGTCTAGAACTGGTAGATAAGACACAAGTTTTCGTTTCGTTCAGTTGAGATTTAGTCGCTACGTTTAAGTAAAAGGCTGTCTTGAGAATTGGATTAAAAGATGCCGCTAAAGCTTGAATTTACACTACCAAAAAAATTACTTGTTTATTCAGTTGACTTCAGGAAAACTATTTATGCTAACTTTCAAGCTTAATCAGTGCTAGTCGTTTAATTTCACAGCTGCTGTAAAGGAGTTAGTGACAAGCCAGACTGACGCGCTTCCCACCAACATTTTTTCTTTCTTTACCTTTCTCAAGGTGCTTTTACCTCATGTCAAAATGTCATATTCTCCCTTTTTTGCTTTTAAAGCTTTTAAAAGGTTTGGAGGATTCTAGGAATTGACTGAGGAAATCGGTTTTATTTCGCCGCTTGTCTTCCATTGGAGGTTATAGAATTTGTTTTCTGTAAAGTGATTTACTGTGGATCCTTATCTTGGTTTGTTGAAAGTCTTAAGGTGGCTCCCTAGAGTAAATTGGCCGTGCACAACCTGAGCACTAATATGGTGCGAGCTTTAAAATCTGCGCGATGTCCACGCAAAAATAAAACAAGCATGCATGGCCTCTCAGTTTCGAAATATTCCCCCTAAAACACTTTATTAACCTTCTGTTGAAGCTCATTGTGCCAAAAGTTTGGTTAGTTTAGGTCAAACATTTATGAGAGGAGACAATGTTACACCGGTTACAAGTCACTTTTGATCTCCATAAGAGTAAAGTGTATGTATAAACGTAGCACAAAAGAATCAATTCTTTCACTTTAAAAGTACACAAACGAAAAAATACTCGAAGAAAATGGTGAATGGAAACTTTACAAAGAAAACAAAAAAGTAAAGGACACTAACCCTGAAGGAAGCAGTGCTGCTGTTTCTAGCCTTTGGTTCACTGTCGGTGGTGAAGATCTGAAAGATCGAGTCAAGTCCCGAAAAAACACTGAAGATTGTCTTTACCGGCAGATGTCCTCGGTCACCGTATTTCTCTTACACTTAATTTGATTTAAGAAATTCTAAAAGTGGCTTTGACGCAAGATCACGAGAAGAAGGAAGAGTACATTTTTTTGTTTTGCCAACTCTTTCACATTGTTTAAAAAAAGGTTTCCTATTTAACGTGCATCCTGATCGAAGGAACCTTTCCATCGACGAACCAACATCCTTGTGCGTTTTCTTGTTTCAAAAGTCCTTCAGCGCACAAGATGCACGAGAAAATGTTTTTGGACAACCAAAAAATAAGTTTTGAGTCACAGATTGACCCTTGACGAAAGCAATAGTTGTCCGTCGAGAACTACGGTCTTCTACGTGCAGCTGAGGAACCATCCAGTGTTAGGTGTGATGTATGCTAATGCCATGCCTGTACTAGGCATGACGGGTAACTAATTAAATCAGTTGTTACACTCAACATGGTGTGGTTTGGTCGTACATTACATGGTACCAGGAGTGAATCGAGTTGAATGACCCGTTAGAGTAGCCATCCATCGTGAAAAAGAGTTCCGTATCACGTTTAAGAAGAAATGGAGGAAATGTCATCGGCAAATACACCAAAAATGGACTGGAACAGCAAGGATTTACCGACTGCGTGGAAGTCGTTTCGACGCCATCTTGAATTTATGTTTGGCGGACCGTTAAAGTCGAAATCGGAGGAACAGAAATGCAATTATCTCATGATTTGGGTAGGAGAAAAGGGAAGAGACATATATCAGACCTGGACGTTTGGAGATGGAGAGGAAAAAAGCAACAGCTACTACGAGAGGTTCGAAGCCCATGTGAAGCCGAAATCGAATAAGGTATTTGCTAGATACAAGTTTCACAAGAAAGTTCAGGGCGATAATGAGCCATTCGAACAGTTTCTTATTGACCTCAAGCTGCTAGTGAAAGATTGTGGATATGCAGATCCAGACGAAATGGTCAGGGATAGAATTGTCATTGGTTGCAACTCCAAGAAAGTGCGAGAAAAGTTGATACAAGAAGGATCTGAATTGTCGTTAGAGAAAGCGGTTGAAATTGCACTCACACTGGAAATGTCTCAAACGCAACTCAAAACCATGGAGGACGAAGACAGCAAGATTCACGCTGTTAAAGTGAATCAAGCTCGAAGGCAGAGTGAGAAATTGGACAAGAGGAAACTTGGCAGACTGGGAGTTGAACAGGAGTGTGGAATGTGTGGCTACATACACAGCAGTAAAGCAGAATGTCCGGCTAAGGGAAAGAAATGTCTGATTTGTGCCAAGTTAAATCATTTTGCCAAAGTCTGCAAGTCAAGAGAGAAGAGAAGAACTGTCCGATATGTGGAAAAATGCAGAAGTGGCGATGAAGCTCGGACAAAAGAAACCAGCAGCGAAAGTGAAGATGACATGTTTTATGTGGGTTGTATAGACGCAGTAAATGCAGTTAGCCTCAGTGAATGGCGCGAAGAGCTGACCGTCAACAACAAGAAAGTTATTGTTCAGTTAGACACTGGAGCGAAATGCAATGTTATGTCTTTAACGACGTTAAAGACTCTAGGAGGAGACAACAATTCAACCTACAGCAGCCAAGTTAAGGTCATACTCTGGTCACCAGATACCTATTCATGGTTGCACAACACTCTTATGCGAACACAAGGACAAAACGTACCCCATGAAGTTTTACATTGCAGAAGGTGATGTGCTGTCCGTCTTAAGTGCACAAGCATGCAAGGATCTCAATTTAGTCCAGCGGGTAAACTCTGTCATAGACTCGTCGGTTATTACTGATGCACGTCCAGATATTCTACTAGAATATCCAGATCTCTTCCACGGGCTTGGATGTTTACCAGGTAAACATACCATCAGAATTGACCCAACAGTCATCCCAGTGGTACATCCACCAAGAAAGGTACCGGTTGCACTGAAGGGCAGAATCAAAGATGAGCTTGAAAGAATGGTGAAAGCAGGAGTGATAGAGAGGCAAATCGAACCAACAGCATGGGTTAGCAGTATGGTTACCGTGGTCAAGCCGAATAAGATTCGCATCTGTTTAGATCCTAGAGATTTAAACCTAGCTGTTAAACGAGAACATTTCCCTATGAAGACGATTGAAGAGATAGTTGTAGACATGCCAGATGCCAAAGTATTCTCTGTGTTGGATGCAACATCAGGATTCTGGCAAATAGAATTAGACGAGGAAAGCTCGAAGTTGTGCACGTTCAACACCCCCTTCGGGAGGTATCGATTTAAAAGGCTCCCTTTCGGAATCAAATCGGCCCCTGAGGTGTTCCAGAGATACATGACCGAGATTTTGGAGGGCATACCTGGAGCAGAGCCCATTGCAGGAGCAATTGTGGATGACATACTGATCTGGGGCAGCAGTACTGACCAGCACGATGCAAGGTTGAGACAAGTCCTAAACAGAGCGAGAGAGGTTGGTCTCAAGTTAAATAGCAAGAAATGCCAAGTGAGGAAAGACCATGTCCCCTATGTAGGACATCTCCTGACCAGTGAGGGTTTGAAACCGGACCCAGAGAAGGTCAGAGCAGTCGAAGCGATGCAACCACCACAGAATGTTAAAGAACTCAGAACATTCCTAGGTTTTATCCAATACCTTGGAAAATTTCTGCCTAATCTAGCTGCTGAAAGTGCACCTCTCAGACGACTATTGGAGAAAGGAGTAGTCTGGCGTTGGAACAAAGAACAGCAACAAAGTTTTCAAACACTCAAGCAGATGGTAACCAAATCTCCGGTACTGGGCTACTACAACCCAAACAAGCCTGTCACCCTCAACGTTGACGCTAGTGCTAACGGACTTGGTGCAGTATTGCTACAAGAGAACAAGCCGATTGCATATGCTTCTAGAGCCTTGACTGTTGCGCAGCAGAAGTTTGCACAGATTGAGAAGGAGTTACTTGCAATAGTTTACGCTTGCCAGAAGTTTCATCAGTACGTTTATGGACGAACAGTGCACGTGGAGTCTGACCATAAACCGCTCGAGAGGATCTTAGCACAGAATCTTCATCAGGCACCTCCGCGATTGCAGAAGATGATGATGAGCCTACAAAGGTATGACCTCAAGGTTACATACAAGCCTGGGAATGAAATGCAACTAGCAGATACCCTTAGTCGCCATTACTTGCCAGAAACCAAAGAAACGCTCGTGGAGGACTTAGAAGTCAGTGACGTGTGTCTCACAGCTTATCTTCCCATCTCACAGGAAAAGTATCTAGAGCTTCAACAAGCTACAGCAGCAGACCCAGTATTGCAGTCCCTAACTGACACAGTACTAGAGGGATGGCCAGATAGCAAAGCAAAGCTGTCCCCAGACCTCCGACAGTACTGGGCGTACAAAGACGAAATTTCAGTCATTGATGCACTGCTGTTTAAAGGGCCGAAAGTGATAGTGCCTCACACCCTGCAGTCAGAAATGTTAGACAAAATACACGAGGGGCACTTTGGGGTTGTCAGGTGCAAACAGCGAGCGAGAGATGTGCTGTTCTGGCCAGGGATGTCGACGCAAATTGAAGACAAAGTAGCCAAGTGCTATACATGCAGTCAGCACCAGAGACAGCAAGCCAAAGAACCAATGATACCACATGATTCCCCAAACAGGCCATGGGCAAAAATAGGCACAGATTTGTTCGAAATGAACAGTCATCACTACTTGTGTGCTGTTGACTATTATTCTAAGTGGATGGAAGTAGACCAACTCGAAAACCAAAGCAGTAAGGCGACAGTTAATGCACTGAAGAAGCACTTCTCAAGATATGGTATACCCGATGAAGTCGTAAGCGACAATGGGCCTCAGTTCGGAGCAGCCGAGTTTGCGGAGTTTGCAAAGGACTATGAGTTCACGCACACAACAACCAGCCCTCACTACCCGCAATCAAATGGACAAATTGAAAGAGCAGTTCAAACAACCAAAAACTTGATGTCAAAGTCCGTCGACATAAATAAAGCCCTGCTTAGCTATCGAACCACGCCACTTGACGCAATTAACAAGTCCCCAGGTCAACTGATGATGGGTCGACGTCTGAAAACAACATTACCTACCACTGCAGAATTGTTGAGACCGCAAGGACAGGAAGAAGTAGTCGGGAAGCTCAAAAAAGTGAAAGAAACGCAAAAACATTATTTTGATCGACACTGTGGACGGGAGTTGGAATCACTTCAAACTGGAGATACTGTCACGATGAAACACAGAGACGAGTGGGTACCGGCTGTAGTGTCATACAAACATCACACTCCTAGATCTTACGTAGTTGAGACAGCAAGTGGAAGGAAATATCGCAGAAACAGACGACACCTCAATCGCAACAGGGCACCAGGAGAACAGAAATTTGAGGCCAGACCAGAGCAGACTGAGATAACCTTACCTCCAACTAACGTGCAGAGGGAAACCGCTAAAATTGAATCCGCTCTCTCTCCTTTTTCAACTGGCGAGATATCACCGTAATAATACTAATATACGGCTTTAAGAATGGCTTTCGTAATTTTCTGAGAAACCACATGTTTTCAGTAGCTATGTGCATTAGGCGCATGCTCGCGTGATGGCTCGCGCGCGTATTTTGCTCATTCGACCCGAACCACCCGTGTTTTTTCCGATTTTTGTGACGTCAGCGTAGTAAATTAACCGTGAATTTCTCGCGTTTCCTTCGGTAATTTGTTTTAAAAATGGCCTAATTTCTTAACAGTTGCAGTACCTATATACTGTCTTTTTTTTGTTAAGATCTGTAAGAACTAAATTTCTCTATTAAGAAAAATTACAAATTTCAAAATATCGTCAAAACCGTCTTAATGACCTCATGTTTTTTACACTTTAAAATGTTAAGCTATATCGTTTATATAAAGTGGCAAAGTTTAAAGACATTTCACCGAGGGAAATAAGAAACATTCAGAAAAAATGATCAGAAATGACAAACTTACTACCTGTCTAAGGATGTGATGTTGCCATGGCAACGGCCTTAATCCAGAAAATAAAATTTGATAAAGGAACCTTCTTATATAGCGGTTAATCTCGTGAACAAAATCGCGAAGACAAAGTAACTAGCTTTTCCTCTGTAACGTATCCTAGATAGCTAGGGTTATTAGTAAATACTCTCGGCAGCCACCTTAAATTCTATCTTGTTGAATTTTAAGGATGAGTTTCCCTGCTTTCAGTCTATTAATGTATGTTTTACTACGACTGGATTATTTTTTCCGTAGTAATAAAATCGAGTAACTAACTTAGGTTTTCAAATTATTTCATATTATGAAGGATCATTTAATGTTCGGACAAGCTAGACTGAAAACCATGATGGTGCAATCACGAGTTGACTTCTCTTTGTCCACCATGTTGTTTGTTCTGATTTTATCGTTGATGACTGCTTCCTGCTCTGCTGTGGACAATAAAACACCAGACACCAAGGTAACTGCATTTATACCAAAATTAAACGTTATGGAACCTACACATTTTCTTAGGCTGTTTAAAATCTCAAGGTTACGAACTAATAAAAGTTACGTGGTATGATTTCATGTACTAAGTCAACGTCAATCGATATTTTAAAAACGGTCAGAAAATCTATAAGTTAAACAAACTTGCAAATTCAGGAAAATCGCTCAGTCTACTCATTTGAATTAAACGCTATATAATTGTTTTGACGGATAAATTATTGAAAGCAATTAGTGTATTATATAATTATTAACATTTTTCTCTCTTTGGTAGCCTGCGTCATAACCGCTGGTTAAATATGTCTGTGAAACAGCGCCGAAATCCTTGTTCTGGGCCCCCACCTGTGTACCAGGATTTAAGTATGCGCCGTGATTGGCCTTTAAAAAAAGCTTTTGTCGATTTGCCAATCAGGATGAAAGGAAATTCGAAACCTATTTCCGGTAATTCGTTGAGTCTTTTGGGGACCTGGGACAAGGATATCGGCGCTGCTTCTCAGACGTCACTAACTGAATGGTTACTATGTGGCAGCCTGTTCCATCTTGTCCACCTTGTAATAATGGCGGGCAAACCGGGATGTGGACATACATGGCATGCGTCGCAGGAGCCCCTGGGCCACCTGGTCGAGATGGAGCCAAAGGAGACCTGGGTAGCCCGGGAAAAAATGGGACCCAGGGACCACCTAGAGCTGACGGAAAGAAAGGAGCAAAGGGAGAGCCTGGGATCCAGGGTTCCTCCGGACAAAAAGGAGAGCCAGGGGACAAAGGCGACAGTGGATCGCCACTACTGGCTTCACACATGAACTGGAAGGAGTGTGCTTGGAAAAAGGTAGACGGCAAAGATTCAGGATTGATATATGTAAGTGAGCAATATCCCTGTGCAATAATAATAATAATAATAATAATAATAATAAAATACTGTTGATGAATTTCTCAAAACGAAGAATTCATCAATATAATTGACTTTCATGGTGCCAGAGATGATACCATTTTAAATGTTTTCTTTCTTTCTTAATCTTTTTTTCTGTTCAGAACTGTGACTTTGTGAAGAAATACCCGGACACTTCCCTGCATGTCTATTATGCTGGTAACCTCAGGGTTGCCTTTTGTGACCGCTGCTGTAGTCGCTGGTATTTCACCTTCAATGGAACCGAGTGCAGCTCCCCTGGAACTATTGATGGAGCATTCTACATTCACACAGGCAGAAACCACAATCTTCACCGTCACCGCCACATTGAAGGTCACTGCAATAACATTCAGAAAGGAAAGGTGCGAGTAGCATTCTGGGTTGGAAAGTGCGTCACAGGGTATCAGCTTGCTGACGCCGACTCCGGTTGGCATTCAATGAATCGTATCTTCATTGAAGAAGTAGCAAAAGCTCAGCAGTGAGCTCTTGTCACGTGATCATCTGGACTTTTCTAAAAAGCGTGTTAGACTTATGCTATGTAGTGAGGTAATAATGACTGTAAAGCAACAGTTGCTATAAAATCTGTATCTGTTAAAACATAAAGCCCAGAAGAATTGAAACGTAATACTTTACTCTCATCTCTTGGGTCAATACCATACTTTCCGTCTGGAATTTCATAAATTAAGTCACATCATGAACAGTACACTGCTATATACTGCAACCTTCCAAAGAAATATGCTTTTAAGTTATTCGCCCATCTGATCATTATCCTATTACGCTTCCCACTCATTCAAAACCAGTGAGATGCAAATAAAACGTTGAGAATGAGGGCCTTAAATGTCAAGCTGAATTCTTCAATTTCGGGTCAAGGTTGAGCTGAAATGAAAACTACGTAGCCTCGGTTAAAAAAAATATATATATATATACATTTTATTAGACGATTCTCTCAAAGGGCAATCAAAGCATGATTAGTTTTAAAAAAATTCGATTGCACACCAGTGTAACTCAACAGAAGAAAAACATCCTCCCACTGTTTAGGTCAGCCAGTAAAGTAATTTAACATGCGTAAGACTAAACCGTAATCCTTTCAATTAACACGCGTTCATAAGGATTTAAAAGCAATACCAACGAAATTGTGACACAGCTCCTTTAGAATAGCTGCCGGTAAGGATCGAGAATCGGCGGTCAGCGATCCATTTGGCGATTCCCTGATATTTTGCCCAAAGATACCCTTAGGTAGGTTATTTTCAAAATTCATATTCAAGATGTTTCAGAGATTTTGTTTATTTCTGAAATTCGCGAAAAAATTAAATTGAAGTCAAGGTTCAGTTTTTCCCTTGAGGTGAGGGGACGAGGTTTCGCCGCAGTCTTAAAATCCAACTGATCCCAACAGAAACAGAACTTCAAAACAATCATTCCTGTACGCAAGCAATGTGTCAAACTTTTAGATATGACAATACTTTGATTTTTCAGGCCGTTTTGAAAACCCCTTCGGGGACCGCTTTTAATGGCGGTAATTGGTAAAATGTAGCTAATGTTAATCATAATAAAAATGCTCCTGGTACCCCAGTCTCTAACTTTTTAACATCCCAGTGCTCTAATATAGATCTTAAAGATTTGCCACGAAAAGTGTCAAGGTCTAACTCACCTTTGTACCTTTGATACACCAGGGGAACCCAACGTCTGTTTTCTGTGAAATATCTGTTCGGAGAAGCTAATATTGCCTAGAATTTTCTATTGATTGAATACGGCTAATAATTTCTAGATGAGCGTTCTATTCAGGTACAATTTTCGAAGCCTATCTAAAAAATTCCCTGAGATTTTCTGAAGATTACTTTTTCATATTTTGCTTCCTATGTTAGGCTAGCTTTCGTAGAAAAAGGAAACCTATCATTTTCGGATTCAAAAATGTGATGGAGAGAGGAATAAGAAAAATTCTCTCTTTCGTGAAGTGTGCAATTGCATCCTGAAATTTTCGGGAAAATAACACTGAAGCCCTTGTAATTTCGAAAAGCCTCAAGTTCCCCTAGGATGACCGAACAGATACAAATTTTATAGTGCAACTTTGAATGCATTTCTAGAGATCTAAAAGTACTCTGGATAGCCCAATAAGACTTTTCAATGCATTTAGGAGGAAACCATAGTTGGGTGCCCCTGATACAAGTCGCCGGAATAGCTTTGTTATGTGATGTTGTTAACGCACGATTGGCAAATTATCAACTTAGATATTTGCCGATAGAATTTCTAAATTAATTTTAATGTGAACGATTCTTTCTTGAACTGAAAAAAAGTCTAGTAATTTGCCAGAAAAGGTATTTAGTACTTTTGGAAGCTACTGGAAGTCAGACCTGCAGAATTTGCAAAGTCAGAATTAGCATCAGCGCTCTAGTTGTCAATACAGTCGTTCTTTCAAAAAGCCCGTTACTCGATCAAAAGAAGATTTTCTGTACACTCTGTCTTTTAGAATTCACAGGACGTTTTGAATTTGCTTAAAAGCAACAATTACGTCGGTTTCGGATGTAAATAGTTTCAAGATAATTAGACAATGTAATCCGAACACAAACAAAGACAACGCGATTTTTGTGCTAATTACTTCTCACAGGTCTCTCAGCAACAGATACGAAACTCCAAAGGTTATGTTCACCTTATATCAGCTCAATGTTAGTTTCCACCATTGCAAAATGATCCCACTTCTGGGCCCTTCTGAAGCTTTTGATCGAATCCCTGGTCAGGGGACATGTGTTGAGTGTAGTTAAATTTCGTGGGTCGTGGGTAGTAGGTAAAGGTCGTGAGTCGTACTGTCGCAATTTGTAATGATCATCGCACTTTGTTATACCTGTCGCAATTTGTAATAAATCCATCGCACTTTGTAATACCTGTCGCAATTTGTTTATGAAGTACCATGCGTATTTTGGCTTTATATCAATGTTGACGAAGTAAGTTGAATCACTCTCAAAAAAGTATTACAAAGTGTGATAGAATTATTACAAATCGCGACAGATTAGTTCATTACAAAGTGCGATGGACAGTTATTACAAATTGCGACAGCTTTTTTATTACAAAGTGCGATACGGTTTATTACAAATTGCGACAGGTATTACAAAGTGCGATGATTATTACAAATTGCGACAGAACGACTGTAAGTCATGGGTGTGGGTGGGGGTAGATGTCGTGAGTCAGAGCTGTCCCATACTTTCTGCCAATTGCAGGTATAATTTACGTCTGTTTCGTTTATTTCACGGCGATAGCTCTGGTATGGATAAAATCTTCATCGGCAACATGTCTTTTATACAGTTATGTTGTGAATGGGGAGCCAAGTCCCACGGAGCTTAGGAAATATCAGGAAGAGGACGAAGAAGAGTCCGTGACGAAAAAGGCAATCAAGGAGTCGGAGATTTTCGTTTCATAAATATTTTACAACTTTTTTCTATCTATTTCTTTTTTTCAATTACTTTACTTTATCATTTTTTTTTCTATACTTTTTTTTACCCACGACAATTACCGACACGCACACCCACGACCCACGACCTCGACCCACGACCCACGACATTTAGCTACACTCACATGTGTTGCGTTTCGAACAGCAAGCTTGCCGGACAGGAAATTTACCAGAAAGTCACGCAACCGTGGCCAAAAGCACAGCCGGGGCTATAGCTTCGAAAGGGCAGGGAATGGGCAATATCTGAAATAAAGTGTATGTGAGCCAGACCAGGTAAATATCTTTCTATAACATAATATTTGTGTTAATATGATCATCTTATATGTATTTGTATCTGTTTCTTTTATTATCTCTTAACAGCCCGGTGGAGGGGGGGAAGGGTACTCCCTATATCGGCGTATTCGGAAGGCTACGCCCGAAAGGGGTACCTTTTCCAGGCTTCGGGTATATGAAAGGGTAGGGATTTCACTAGTTGAAGTTTATGAAAGGGTAGGGAAATCTGTCATTCCGGTCTGCCGAAAGAGGCCCAGACGGGCTAGCAGATGAATCTAAGGCCTAAGAAAAGTCGAGAAAACGTTCTGGGTTTGTGATTTATTCAATTTTAGAAGGCAGTGCATTTACAGCAGTTAAAAGGGATGCACAGTCCTAATCTATTACATGAAAGCTGAACCAGTTATCAACATAAAGAAAATAAATGAAAGGGTTAATTTTTCTGTCAAAAATGGTATATAAAAGGGTAAGGGTTAGCCTAGCTGTAGCCGCATCCTTCCCCCTAACACGGCTAGTAAGGGATTGGACCCCTGGGCGAATCCTCCCTGTACGAAATCCTGTTAGGTAGCTGCCAGGGCTTTATTTTTTTTTCTCCCGGCAGTAACATCATTCTCCTTCTAGGGATGCACTTGCCAAGGCACAGGGCTGATTTTTGCATTCGGTTAGAACAGGAACACCATTTGTACATTAGAAAAAAATTATCTGTACATAAGTTTACAAGTGCCAAAGGGAACCTCCAAGACTGTTCTTCAAGTGGATAGCCGGAAATCCGAGTACAGTTAAAAAAAAAAAAACACTGTCACGTATGTAGCACTAATCTGGATAATGGTGACATTTTTACGGTTAAGATTGATACATTAGGTGAAAAGAATCATGTGGCTGGGTAGGCACTTACTTTTCGAGGTAACTGCTAGCTTTTTATGAAAAACTGGCAAAGGGACGCCCACGAGAAAGGAAGACGCGCGCGAGATAAAGAGACTGTTTTTATCATTGACACCTGGGCGATGAAGTTTCTGGCGTGAAGCCACTGAGGGTCCTAAAAGGACTGGGATATCATGGCACTTATCGGTGGTGTATAGACGGAGGCAGGAAGAACTGCAATGGCAAACCTACATCCACACAGCTGAACACCCTTGTACCCGAGGGAGTTCAGCTGTGCATCCATGCTCTGCTAGTGTTTTTTTTTTTTTTTTTCAAAGAATATCCGCTTGAGAGAAATATCTCTCCAAAGTCCAAACAAAGTTTACAATCCACTAAGATATATTTACTGATGGATTTAGCAAAGAAGGGTTACAAGGTCTATTCGGAGGAAATTGTTCGCATATTGCCTTCATTCAAGACCCCTGTGATTTTTAACCAAGCGATTAGAAATGGAGAATGGATAGCAAAGCTTAAGCGTGGAGAATGGATACCGGTACATAAGAAGGATGATAAACAAAGGGATACAAACTATAGACCTATCACGGTGCTGCCATGCGTGAATAAAGTCTATGAAGTATTGCTGGGCCAACAAGTCAGTAAGTTTATGGATGACAGACTCAGCGATGCTATCACTGCCTATCGTGCAAAGAATAGCTGTGAGACCACCCTGATAAGGCTGACCGAAACATGGAGAGCAGAACTAGACAGCAAGAAAATTGTCGGTATGTTGTCATCGGATATGAGCAAGGCTTTTGACTCTCTCAGCCCTCAGTTGCTCATAAATAAACTGCAGGCCTACAATTTCTCCGATAAAGCCATACAGCTCATACGATCATATTTTCAGGGAAGAGAGAACAGAGTAAGGATAGGTTCTGTAACAAGTGACTGGGTTGTGGTGAAGAGAGGATGTCCACAGGGAAGCACGTTTGGACCACTTATGTGGAATATTTTCCGGAACGATATGCCTAACATAATATCAGATGCCAACGTCTCGATGTATGCGGATGACCATCAGGTCTTTGTATCAAATGAAACAACGAAAAGCGTGGAGAAGTTACCGGTGGACAATGGAGAGAGGATGACTAAATGCTATCAAGATAATCTTCTAAAAGTCAATTGCGATAAATATCAAGCTATGGTTTTGGGAAATCCAAAAGGAGAAAGGAACGTTGATCTGGATATATGTGGTGAAAAAGTAGAACAGTCACAATCCATCAAGTTCCTAGGTGTAAACCTAGATGAAAACCTAAACTTTAGAGATCATATACGTAGCGTGTGTAAGAAAGTTGACGGGATGATCGGAATATTAAGAAGGCTTAAAAATCTTATCCCAGTAAATGCCAAGTTACTTTTGTACAAATCAGCTATCATGCGACACCTTACCTATTGCCACCTAGTGTGGCATTTTTTGCACGGCATCTGATAGTCGTAAATTAGAGCGTCTACAAGAAAGAGCCTTAAGATTAGTGTATAATACTACTACCGAAAGTTATGACACCTTGCTGATAAGAGCTAAGTTAACTACTTTACAAAATAGGAGGTTGCAGGATATACTCATTTTGATGTTTAAAGTAAAAAACAAATTAACAACGAACCAAACTGCGGATATTTTTAATATCAACGAGGAGAATACTAATACTAATAGTAAGAGATATAACCTAAGAAATGCAGATTTTGTCTTACCTCGGTTTAAAACTGTTACTTAACGCCGAGCTAGCAGGAGGTCAAATCGCGCCAGTATAAAATTGCTCTTTCAGTTTTTATGCGTTTGAGCTGAAATTATAGAACGTTGCATTGTCTAGGTACCCATGGTTTTAGAATTTTGAATTTGAACGTTTTTTGCGGGAAAATGACGTCACAAGATTGACATCAATTATTAAATTGTAACTGATAGTGCCACAAATACGTAGATTAGAAAGACCATAAAGAGATGGAAGGTAATGTGAAAAAAGTTTTTAAAAACTTAATTGGTTGCAGAGTTATTAAGCTTTAAATTTTGAATTTCCCTCCATTTTGTTACTATTTTTAGAAACGAAGCCAAACTTTAAAATGCTATATCTTATCAACCAATTTAGCTTTTGCAAAAATTTTTTCACTTTTCGTTTTGTCCTGTTACGGTCTTTCAAAAAAAGAAATTTTAGGCACTATCAGTTAAAATTCAATTTTTTTGTTTATCTTGTGACGCAATTTTCCTGCCAAGAAAACGTTTAAGTTCAAAATTCTAAAACCATAGGTACCTAGAAAATTTCATGTTCTACAATCCTGCTAAGTTTCAGCTCAAACGGATAAAAACTGAAAGAGCAGTTTAGTAGTGGCGCGATTTGACCTCTTGCCAGCCCGGGGTGTTTATGGAAGACATTCTCTCAGATTTCTCGGACCACAATTGTGGTCAAAATTAAGCAAGGAGGAGAGAAATATTGGAACTTTGGCAACTTTTAGGACAATGATAAATAAGAAGGATGTAACATCATTTCTCGAAGGATGTGGGAGTGAATGCCACTTATGCTTAGGTTAACTGGACGTACGCATATTTACTTATTCATTTTAGCGTCCGAGCTCATATATGAATTTAGTTTTTATATTGTAAAATTAGAACTTAGCTTCAAAGTGTTAAAGAGTAAATTTAGAACTTAGTTTTAAAGTGTAAAAGAGTACTTAGCTTGAATAGTGTTAATTTCCGGCTTTTTTATATGTTTTATAGTATTTAATTAGTTTCTTTTAATGATGTAATTTAGTTTTAAAGGTGTCCCCAATTAGTGCCAATAGGCACTAGAACGATTAGACACTTAAATAAAGGTTATGTATGTATGTATGTATGTATCAGGAAGTTCACTATGTTTTTAAAGAGGAATGGGATCGCAGAGCAATAAAGAAAGCTTGTTGATTCAGGCAAACGCAAAAGAGCTACCTACTGGCTAAATTTTGTAATGGTCAAACTACGTTCCACAAGCTTGACGCTGAGGGTGTTGCGAGGGAAATGAGACGTTCCCATGGGGTTAGTGGTGTACGCCTTTTAAGCGTCAGAACTTGACACCAGCACACAGGCTATCTTCCTTCCTTTAAATCAAATTGCTAGAGTGCGCCAGAGGGATCAGAAGATTCATCCCTGTACACTGGAAGGCACCCTACTTGTAGACTGCTTGCAGTCCGCCTTTTCTCTCAGAGCTGTTGAGTTCCTAGACAACAGTGAGCGCGTAAGGGCAAAAACGCTCTTAGCCAACAAAGGGACTGGGTCTTATTTTTTTGGATGGTTTTATGTGTTTTAGAAAAATGCTAATTTGAACAAAAACTTAGTTCAATGCTTACCCGAGAGGATTCTAAATCACAATATTAAAGGGAGAGCATCCCTCTTTTAAGATCAGACCATCAAAAGTAACTGAGATTGCGTTACATAATACTGGTCTTGAATATCAGAACACAGTATACAATGTGCGAATTTATACTGTTATAACGTCCTGCGGTTCAAATTGTTCAGATACTATTATCAAGACAGTTCGGAACTTTCAAAACTAATATGGATTCAAACTGAAGTGGACAACAGCTTTGGGGGAATGTTATACTTAACAATTATTCCTCGAGCCTGAATGGGCTCTGAGTCAATAGCCCACGAGGCCGAAGGCCGAATGGGCTTTTGACTCAGAGGCCATGAGGGCAAGAGGAATAATTGTTTTAATAAAATCCAACTAGTTGGTCAAAAATACCGAGAAGAAAAAAAATGTTAGCTAGTTAAAGCTAGACTTTAATCCTTTTTGCCGCGAGAAAAGCCCGCGCTTTTCGCTACTAGTGGGTTATAACATATAGCCTAGTAGTAGCTCAACCAATCAGAACGCAGCATTGATAATAGACCACTAATTGGAGTTTACCAATAAGCCTTAGCCTCTGTGGTTACTGCAAGCTAAATTGGCGCTTTGTAAGTTGTAGTAAATAAGCTAATACAACGTCGTATATTCAGTGAGTCTGTGGACATCAGTTTATTGTTTCAGAGTTTAATTGGTTTGTCTAAAGAAAAATTTATGCTTTGAAAAAAAAAACAATGCGTGACTCAATTATTCAGAAAAGTAATGTTTGCAACTTCGTCTTACCTTTTTTGTGAAGTACTCGCGATAATTATAATAAGTTCAATTTCAGTGTACTTTAACTAGAAAATGTGTTTCAGGCAAAAAATTAAATTATCGTTCCCGAACACACCTTCTTCTAATCTTTACGGCCACTTAGTTCCAAAATC
Source organism: Porites lobata (assembly GCA_942486035.1). NCBI lineage: Eukaryota > Metazoa > Cnidaria > Anthozoa > Scleractinia > Poritidae > Porites > Porites lobata. The sequence goes on along the minus strand of CALNXK010000142.1, from coordinate 394,340 downwards.
TTTGCGGAAAGCTTAAGCTTTTGGAAATCGTCCCAGAAATCGGTCGTGCTACTTCGAAGCCCTTGCTGACACAAGGTGAAAATCACTATCGTTTACATTGCCTTGAAGGTATCAAAAGCGGACTATTTACACGAAAATTTGACGCTAATAGTAGCCTCCAAAAGTCCTGGATGTGTTTCCAATGAGCTCTTGGGTATTTCTAGTATTTCTATAAGTAGCAAAGGAAAAATTGCTAAGGGTGAATTTTATTTCTAATTTTATCGCACTGCAACTACAAGTTGTTTTTTATCAATCCTGCGCTTATTTACAGGTTTACATTGCAAAGACTTCTGATTACTTCGAAAGGAAGCGTTCCGAGTTCGACCTTGAAACTTTGCATGGCTATTATTCACTAAAAGTATTTTAGCACTGTGATGTAAAATAGACAGATACTGAGGTACCAGAGCCATTTTTATCCTAATATAAATTAGGTACATTTTGCCGCCATTGGAAACTGTCTCCGAAGGTGTTTTCAAAATGGCTTGAAAAATCATAGTACCTTCATATTTCAACAGATTAAAACATTGGTTGTGAAGAAGAATTATTACTTTGAAACACTGTTTATTTTGGGGTCAACTGATTCAGTTTCAAGACTTCGGAGGAGCTTCGTCCTATGGGTATTTGATCAAGCGAAAAACCGCACTTTGGTCGCACTTTGACCGCAGTTTTAGTTTTTCGTAAATTTCAGAAATAAACAAAGTCGCTGAAAGTTTGGAATGTGATTTTTGAAAATAAGGTACCTGAGGGTATCTTGGGGCAAATTAAAATATCATGGATTCGCCAAACGGGTCGCTGACCGCCGATTCTCGATCTTTACGTTTTAAAGGCAGCCACTCTTAAATACTGAAGTTTAGAAACAAAAAGTAGGGTTACAGGGTAGCCCCATAGAAGCCCGACCCATGCAAACGACACTCAGAAGTGACAACAAAATATTTCAGGTCTGGAAAATGCTAATATATTTATAGCTGATTTTTGGCCCTTCTTAATGGAAAAGCAAAATCTCACCTTAAAACTGAAGAAATTCTTGAATGCACCAGATTCCAGTTGACACAAAGCGCTATCTTAAAAGATGCCAGAAGTGAAGCTTTCCTCATTAGGCTGGAAAATAAGACATTTAAGGGTCAGTTTTATTGTTAGCACCACCGACTACAGAGCCATTTCTCCAATTCACCCTATTTTGCAATGCCATTGGTCTCCCTAATACAACCCTTAACAACATTCGTCGAAGAAAAGAAATCCTACAACCTCCAATTTGACTTCATGCTGATCTGGTAACATAAGCAACAGAGGGTTTTATTGCTTGCTTGGAAACTGCACAAAAAACTGCATCCAAGCGCAGTAAAACATTTAAATTTAGACCAACCCTACACCCCTAGAATTCAACCAGGCTACCCCTAAAGCATACCAGCTGATAGCCCTGTGCCTTTGCAACAGGCTGACAACCAGCTAGAAAGCAGCCCCTATCTATGGGCTACTTTTGATATATGGAACATGGTTTGTTTGTGTCCTCTAAGACTCACTATCATACTGAATTTTAATATATCGAAAGTGTCCTCTATTTGAAGAAGCACTGAGCGCAGGGAAACAGCGATAGGCAGCGGTCGAAATTTCAGCAAAGCCACAGTCCAGCACAAACCAAGCTCAACAACAACAACAAAAACAACTTTATTTGTACTCCACATTGAATTTTATATATATATATATATATATATATATAATACTATTACAAATAGAGAGAGTACAGGCTGCCCTTAAGAACCTTTGAGGGCTAAAGAGATTGGGCAGCCTTACTTAAGTAAGTACTTAAGTATGATTTCATTAAGGGTCAGGTACACACGACACACAGCTGCACACACAAAAAAAACTTGTAAATAAAAGAAAAAAATTCAGACAGCCAACAAAAAAACTAAGTGTGCCAGTATTAAGCAATGGAATTTGAATTTGCAATTAATATTTATCAATAAGAAGTGACTTTAGCGTATTCTTAAAACGTTTGAGAGGAAGGAGCTTGGTGTCCTCACTTATAAATATTATTTACCTTTTTGAGAATTTGTTTTTTGCACTGGATGAAAAATGACAAAATTTGACTTTTTAATATTCAGTGAAAGCTTATTTGCAGATACCCAAATATGTACATTTATTTAGCAAGTTCACTGTTAATTTCACTTTCAAGAATGTTAATGTCCTTATGCTTAAAGCATAAATTTGCATCATATGCAAAAAGGTGAAAATCCAGTAGTTCCAAGCAATTGTGAAAGTCATTAATATAAATTAAGAAAAGGAGAGGCCCAAGTACTGATCCTTGAGGTACCCCACAGCGGACAGTTTCTATATCAGAATTTACAGAGCCAAGTGACACCATTTACATTCTGTTTCTCAGATATGAGGTAAAGCAGACAGTCTTTAACAACACCTCTGATACCATAGAATTCAAGCTTTGAAAGTAGAATGTTGTGATTAACAGTATCAAATGCTTTGCTAAAATCTAGGAATATTCCACAAGAGTAATCGCGATCTTCAATAGCTTTTTGCACCTGGTCGATAATACTGAGTACTGCATGATCAGTTGAATGGTGTGAACGGAAACCAAATTGCTTGTTATAGATTAGGTGCCTTTTTTCTAGTCTGCTAACCGATTGAACATGAGTTTTTCTAGCAACTTATTAAATACTGATAAAAGAGAAATAGGCCTATAATTACTAAGGTTTGTCTGAGAGCCCTTCTTAAAGACTGGTATTACTCTAGCCAACTTGAATTTATCTGGGACAATTCCAGTAAGAAAAGATGTATTAAATATTACCTGTAAGGGACCTGCTAATTCAGACTTAAGGATTTTTAGAACTGAAATAGGAATACTAGAAGGCCCCACAGCTTTACCAGCTAGTTTAGCTATTTCTAATTGAATTTCATCTGCAGTGGCTGGGCACAGAAACAAACTATTACATATGGGAGGTGGCATAAACTCATTAGCAGTTTTTGAAAAACTAGGAATGGAACTTGCAAGATTACCACCTATGTTGGCAAAATAATTATTGAATGTATTAGCTATTGCTACGGGATCAGTTATTTCACAATTTTCCAAAACTATTTTCCTGATCGATTGATTTACCTATGGGTTAATTTGAACAATTTGTTTAATTCCTTGCCATATTCATTTGCCATTATTTACGTGAATTGAAAATAAATTATTGTAATAACTTCTTTTACTTAATTAATTTAATTAAATGATTCAATTTGTTCCTGTAAAATTTAAATCTAGCATGGTAGTAGGTAGATTTGGTATTTAAGATTTTCTTAAATAAAGCATTCTTTATTCTAATAGAGATCCTGATTTCAGAGGTTATCCATTGTTTGGATCTACTTTTTAATTCTTGTCAAGATAATTGCTTGATGGGTATATGTGTATCAATAACCTCAGATATTTTATTATAGAAACTATGAAATATACATGTACTACTTGGTTCGTAAACATCTCGAAGTAAGAAGTTCCAGTTTATTGATTGAATGTCTGAGTAACTAGGGCTTGCTTATCAAAGTTTGAATAATCGCGTTGAAAAACCTTGATGCTGGCTGGTAGAGAGGAAAGTTACAATAAGAAAAGTTGGTAGATGGTCGAATAAGTCATAACATAAATTTCCACTGATGGAAAAGTGCTCAAGAGAATTAAAGAAATATTGTCGATGAGAGTTGCTGAGTGATCTGTTATTCTTGTTTGGCTGCAGAATTTGAGGTTGAAAGTAATATGAGCCCAAAGTGTTTAGGAAATTTTCGGTACTAAGATGTGATTCAAATTTGAGGAGATCTAAGTTAAAATCTCCTAACAAAACACAATATTTCTTTTCACGATGAATCTTATCAACTATCATGTTAAGGTGATTTAGGAAGTTATCCAAATTACCATGGTGGTGCCTATAGAAGACCCCACATATGGTGTTGTACCCTGTATCATTTTGAATTTCGATCCATAATGATTCATAATCATGTTGAACTTGGGCTGAGAGATCCGACCTATGAATGTATCCAAGATTATTCTTTATGTAAAAGCCAACACCTCAGGTTTGCATTGGTATAGCTTGGTTGGGACGAGAAGCTGTAACCTCTGATATTAATATTGAGTAAAATTTCCCTGTCATTCTTTAGCTTTGTCTCAGTTACTCCTATTACAGATATAGGAAAGTACAATTCTGATAGCGTATTAACCAGGTTATCAAAATTTGCCTTAAGGTGACTCGACCCAGTTTTTTTGGCGGGGTACCATCCTACCTTGAAGCTCTCTGGTATCCCCACCTTTACTTTTATCGTAAGTCTAACACATAGAATGGATAACATATAGATCAATCTACAATATAACATAAAATTTTTGGCGATCGGAGTAAATGTCACGTGGTTATAATGTCACGCCCCTTTGAGGTCTGAGTCGAAAATCTGCTGTTGCCGGCATTTTTTCGTGAAAATCTCTTGGCTACACATAGTGCGCATTAGTGCCTTGCGCTGAACAGAGTTTCACCAAAATCGCAAAGACCCAATTCGAGAAATTCAGCGGTTTCCAAATTTAGGTCATAATTTATGCGAAAATGATAAGCAAACTTTACACGGATTATATATCTAACAAACTATGAGATTCATCTCTGTATTTTGGGCATCGTTATAACAGATGGGTCCTTGTAAGTCCGCAAAACATTTTAGGGCCTTGTAAATGCGCGCGATTTCGAGCAAAGCAAACATATAGAAATTATAGTTTTCGCAATTTGTTGACGTTTGTCAGGGTTTAAGAGTCCTTCTCACGAAAAAAGCATTTTCTTAAAAATTCGTAGTTTTTTTTCCTTCAAATTCTTTCAGGGCCACAATTGATTAACTAACTACCCGGACTCTGAATTTCATGGTCATTGAAAAACTGTGACATTACCTTCTACAAGCCCAAACTTGAGTAAACATTGAAGCAATGACCACGCTTGGCTGACATCCGAATGCTCACCGAGATATAATAATTTAGTATAAGACAATAGAAGGGATTCCCGTCACGAGAGTTGGTTTAATTATTGGCTTGCATTAAACCTATGAAAAAATGGTATTTTTTTAATAGTAAGTAGATTTAGTGTGTAGTACTTCTTGATTTTTTTGCAAAGGCACAAGAAGCACAAGGATTGATTAAAAATTGTGAGTTAAAACCTCTATGTATCATGCGATGGCCTGATTCACTGTACCAAAATTATAATATCTCGGTGAGCATTCGGAAGTCAGCCAAGCGCGGTCATTGCACGCGTGCTGAACAAGAATGCTGTATCATGACAGACTAGAAACAATAGACAACTCCCAAAGCACAAACTCAGCCAAAACGCTAAAAATCTTCAATGTTTACTCAAGTTTGGGCTTATAGAAGATAATGTCACAGTTTTTCAATGACCATGAAATTCAGAGTCCGGGTAGTTAGTTAATCAATTGTGGCCCTGAAAGAATTTGAAGGAAAAAAAACTACGAATTTTTAAGAAAATGCTTTTTTCGTGAGAAGGACTCTTAAACCCTGACAAACGTCAACAAATAGCGAAAATTATAATTTCTATATGTTTGCTTTGCTCGAAATCGCGCGCATTTACAAGGCTCTAAAGCGTTTTGCTGACTGGTAAGGACCCATCTGTTATAACGATGCCCAAAATACAGAGATGAATCTCATAGTCTCATAATCCGTGTAAAGTTTGCTTATCATTTTCGCATAAATTATGACCTAAATTTGGAAACCGCTGAATTTCTCGAATTGGGTCTTTGCGATTTTGGTGAAACTTTGTTCAGCGCAAGGCACTAATGCGCACTATGTGTAGTCGAGAGATTTTCACGAAAAAATGCCGGCAACAGCAGATTTTCGACTCAGACCTCAAAGGGGCGTGGCATTATAACCACGTGACATTTACTCCGATCGCCAAAAATATAATGTTATATTGTAGATTGATCTATATGTTATCCATTCTATGTGTTAGACTTACGATAAAAGTAAAGGTGAGGAAACCAGAGAGCTTCAAAGTAGGATGGAACCCCCCTCCCCCCCAAAAAAACTGGGTCGAGTCACCTTAAGTTTCTAATATTGCAGTTTAAAAAGGAGAGTGAATTACTAGACAAACACTTTATGATATCCTGATTCCAATGGAAGTCGTGTAATAAAATAATCAAAATTTATGTCAGAGGGCATATGGAGGTCAATATCTAAATTAGTGAGATGACTTATATTGCTAATGGAAGGAGTTACATCTAGCCGAGGAAATAAGGTATGGCTGGATGGATAACTGGAGTTATCATTGGAAAAGACTCCACAGGGACACCTGTCACAATTCAGGAAGGTTTCGTTTGCACTTATCTCTTAAGAAGGAGGAATATCCACAGAAGAATAGACAGGCATTACTGGGGAGTCAACATCCCTTCTAAGGAAAATCTTTCCAGCATTAGTCCACAGGAACTTGTAACTGTGATATTTCCTAAATGTCAAGCAGTCTTTAAATAGTTCCTTGTTCTTCTGTGTTAGACTTTCATTGATAATGTAGATCTTCTTAGCCTCAGAGAATCCAAGATCAGCCGTAGAGACAGTTTTCAGCCTCTTCCTTGCACGATAAAAATTTTCTCTCACCCAACGCCTCACAAACTTGACAATAGTAGCAGGTTCCACCAAGTCTCTTGCACTTGGGATTCGATAGCTAATTGAGATATCGTTTCTTTCCATTGGAACACCAATTTTCTCGCTTAACTGAATTACAATGTCATTAGTGTTAGCCTGCGAAAACATCCGTTTCTCCTCGCTCGTCGCCGCTGGGGACGTTTCGCACAGAGGAACGTCTGCGACTCAGCAGCAGAAATTCCATACTGATGACGCAAATCAATGTTTACATAATAAATCCGGTAGTCATGGGGTTCCAAATACAAATTTGTCTAATTTTACGTGTCTTCTGGTCGATTTTGGTAAATTGTTGTGTTCATCTGCCAACGAGCTCCAGCAAAACTCAAACGCTTCTTCTATAGAAGAGTATATTCCACAAATATTGATTGTTTTGCTCGAGATTCTTCGCGTTTACATTTGACCTTTGTGGCCTTTTGTCTTTTGTCTGTCATTCGTAAACAATAGCTAAAACAATGTAACTACTCCGTCGACCAATCAGCCCTTCTGACCGGATTCCGAACAGATTTTACGTCATCAGTATGGAATTTCTGTCGCTGGGTCGCAGACGTTCCTCCTCGCGAAACGTCCCCAGGGGCGACGAGCGAGGAGAAACGGATGTTTTCGCAGGCTACATTAGTGTCTTCCTCTGAGGGTTCCTCAGGAAGAGGGATTGCCACGAATTTCAGTGCAGTCTCTTCTGGTATACTGTTCTAAGTCATTAAGAGGCATTTTAGCTTGCTTTAAATCATCGGTAATATCTGAGTTCTAAGGCTCGCATTTTCTTCCACAAGGGCGGTTTTGTCCTTCTCAAGTTGCGACAAGGTCACTTGGATGTTATCATATTTAGTATTGAATGAGGAGATGGACTCTAGCACCAGTGTTTAAGCTGCTCACTGCGGTCACTAATTGGGCGCAGTTTTTCATCAAGGATCTTCGCTAGCTTCTTTGATGTAAGGGCCGGCATTTGATATGGCACAACAACAAGAACAAACAAAAAGGCACACAAAATTTGACGAAAAATCAGGAAAAATTCAACAAAATTTGGAGACATCACTCGACACATCTGCTACCCCACCAGAATTTAAGCAGGATACCAGCTGATAGTCCTGTGCCTGTGCAACAAGCTGACGCCCACCTTGACGTAAACCCCCTCAAAACAAATTGCTGGCTCAATGGAGGCCGGCCTGTTAACCTTTGGAGCATATTTCTAAAGTATTTTCACTGATTTCTGTCTGCCAATCCTCCTGTCCAGTCCCTATGCAAAAAGTGTTTATATTGAGAAAAGTTGGCGCAGGTAGGAGTGTGACCCTACCATCACAAAAGGGTCATGTAAAGGTTCACCAATCTAGCAAACAAATGTATGAAACGTTCGCCTAGCCCAGGGTAGAACGGGTAGGCGGGTGACCATTTTACCCGGATTAAATTTTCTTCTTATAAACGAGGTTGCTTACCATTTCCACTCGCAAACCGGTGGGTTCACAATTTGGGTAAAAGGTAAGCAAAATTCAGGACTGGTTAATTTCACCACGGAATCACATTCATCATTTCTACAAATCAGTTGTATTTACTGCAAATTGACCGCAAAAGCATGAAACTGGTATCAAAACTGGCTTTGGAGTAATGGACCACGAATCTCCGTGTAGAACATTCCGACCGCGAAAACAGTACTACCTTTTCAGACTTCCCGTTGCACCAGGAAATTTTCCACTAAAACGACACAAAAGTCGTGTTCCATTTACTCTCCAGCCAGATTTTCCATTATAAAATGCTTTTAAATGTAAGTCAAAAAAGCTAAATGCAGACTCAGCAAATTAACAGACCGTCTGTTAATTTGCAGTGTCCCATTTTGCTGTCTAAAATGTACGAGCATACCTATATGTACATAACAATGAATAATTAATTAAGAATGGCCGAGTATTCCAAAGTTCTATTCAAAATGTCACTTACATTTTAAAGTGCAGGTAATAAATATAAAGCATGCTGTGTAGTTTTGTATCGGGGAAACATAAGCGTCAACCAGAACGAAAGTCGGAATCTTTCTTCATAATTTGGACAGTTCCAGTCCACTTTGAAGATGTTTCTAAATCATTATCATCCGGGACATCAATACCATCAGAACACCTTGCAAAGATATCACAATGTTTTCTGGGCATTGCAACATGGATGAAAATGTCGAATATGCTTCACATTGATTGCTGTTCAGCGATTTTGAAGTTGAAGTTAAAATCAGTCAGGCGGCAGAGGGGACACTGGGACAAAGCATGAAGAACTCGTTCCCAGTTATTCTTGGTTGTGTCCCCAAGAGTTCACCATGACGTCAGCAAACTCTAAATCAAAACATCGAGGCCTTTTGAATTTTTATTTACGCCAGGTTGAAGGTGATTGATATCTGGTTATTGAAAAGCTCCCTCCTTACGATTTTCATTTCAAGAGGTACAAAATGTATTTATGGGCATGTAAGTTTGCTCACAAACAAAAAGAACAAAAAGAAAGTATTTTTATCTTTGTTGATTTCCGGTCGTCATATTAGTGTCCCATGTTGGTACACTTAGGATGGTGTCTCCATACAAAGTTCTATAAAAATGGGTGAAACTTTTTGGAAGATTTAAACTAAAAACCGGTGCACCGCAAAGACCTGAGACTTGGATATGTACCTGTACCATTTCATTTTCTTGGCTTTTTTTCCCTGATGGGTTTCAATATTTTTTTATTCCGTGAAAGTAAAAAAAAATGTTTTCCTTCGGCTGAGAAAAGAAAATGAGTCTCGTTTCCTATTTTTTTTCCTGTACCCTTTACGAGAAATAAGGTACTTCAATATCTGATACATCTTTTGAAATCAAACTTAGATCGATGTAACAAAAAAAACCGTTAAGGCGATGAGAGAGTAGAAAAAGATTTCAGAATGAAAGACTTAGTCATTACAATTTCAAGTTGCTTACCCCGAAACAAAGTCCGGTTTCTGTAGAATTGCAAATTAAATTAACGATAAATTAACTGATTAGCTCCTCTTTATCAATCGGATAAAAATTATACATTTGAAAGAGTTTGCAGAATACCGGTTTGACGATGTCCATGAAATATGATGGAGTTATAAGAAACCTAAGATCTTCAAATTTGTAAATTTTTCTAAGCGTTCAGTCCTGGAAAGATGCTGATCCTTGTCTTTCCGCTCGCTAAATATCCTGAATAAAGAAACAGTATTTGTCGAAACTTATCGGCTAAAGCGCATTTGATCTAGGAAAATGTTTTGATATCGGTTGCTCTGGTTCAAGTTATCAGATCTGAAACCAGTATCTAATGCTGACGTGTGTCTATTTCTTTGTTCAAGGCAATTTGATCTTGAGCCTTTGATTATAAGGCGCACAGCTAACAACAGCTATCTTGTTTTTCAGCTTTACTCCTCTCCTCGTCGAAAACTCGTACTCATTTCACCACCAAACAAAACAGGACTAATCTATTTACGTCTCTAAACCTGGCGTCAACGATGATAACTCTTCGTCAAACATTAGCGCCTAAGAATGATCCGGATTAAGCTCGAAATAGTCAAAATTCCTATACTATCATTAAATATACGAGCTCTACTATACGCGTAAGAGTGGAGGGAAGTTACAGGGAATATTCGAAGTGAAATTTACACAACTTCTACGAATGTCGCTATATAGATGTACTCATAGAGAAAATGTTTTCCACTTTAACTGAAAGAAATAACATTTTAAAACCCAAAGCACTGATCCATATTTTTAACACGTGTCAACTGCGCATTTTCTGCTTTACGTGACCCATTTCTACCACAAGGGCAAAGAATCGAAGTTTATATGTTTGTTACTGATACTTATTATTCATTAGAATTAGGAACTGAAATAATTCAATTTGATGACCAGAGACGGGTCTGTGGTGCTCAAAGACGGAAATTTGTCAAGAATCAAATAAAGCCGAAATTAAGGACAAGTTTCGAAGTTTCAAAATGGCTTCTACTAAAAGACTCCTTCCGCGTGATACTGACAGAAATATAAAAAGTCTTGAAAACTTGCCTGAAAATTAAACTTGGCGATCGATTTTTGAAGCAGATGTCAGTCAATAACAGAAATGTATGAAATAAGGACAAATGAACGCGTTTAAAATTGTTTAAAATTGGTAATAAGACTCCCTCTATTTACGTGAAACTTTTGAGACACTGAAAGGCCGTCTGACGGACTTGTTTTTTGTTAACTAATCAAACATTGATTTCCATGATTTCCATGTTCACAAATATCCATTTTTAAGGGGATTTGCCTTGTCTTAAAAAAAAGCCAAGGCTCACTAATGAATGCTGGGACTTAGTCATGTCACTTACAAAACATGATTCATAAACAGAGTAGATACCAGAAGTAATGACACTAAAACAGCGTAGGTTTATGATATTAAACAATTCAATTTTAAATCTGCGAACAAAAGCTTTTATCAATCATCGCTGTTTAGTAAATTTGACTGAACACAAGAAAGACAAAGAAAAGTGACATTTCTGTTCAGAGCATGACGGGTTCATTTACAAAAGTGTCATTGATGAACAATACGTTACCTTAAAAATAGCCATTTTAAGATATCGAATATTAATCAAGGTAAACTTGACAAAACAAGAACAAATTAAGGAAACTCTACTGAAAATTTTGGATGAATTAAATGATTATTTTCTATGGAATATTGCGGTCAATACCGTCAAAAAAGACGACTGACATCAATTTTAAGGTAAGAACATTTTTTTGGGGGGAAAACTGATACCTTTATCATCATTGCCGTTCTAATTTTATTCAACAAAATAGCGTAAACCGAAATTCAAATTATCATTTTATTTACTTACCATTTGGGGTGGGTGAACTGCAAAATGTTTTATGTTTATGTCGGAATCGGTTAAGTTTTTCTGGTTTGGTCGCTAATACATTAACCAGACCCCCGTTAATATTGTTGCTATATTGAAAAAGCTAAGAGTTCCTATACAGAACTCAGTAATCGTCTGTGAATATAGTTGAGGTTTTGTACTCACCAAATTTAGAAGCATAAAATTAAGAGTAACTTTAGTTACTACGAGTAACGGTTTCAAATTTTACCCTTGGCAGAACACTTCCACACCTGGTGAAATTTTCTAGATATTTCAGTAATTGTCAGATTGAATTTACAGAGCAATTTTCGAACTCATTATTTTTTAGACTACACAATTCCAAAACATAGCTTTCCTGCTAGAAGTTTGAAAATCTCACGCCTAATTTGCGACTTTATGCGCCAAAATTTCGGTCTATGCTTAAGCTTTCGAATTCAATGAAGAGCTCTTCAGTTTAGGGCACAATGTTTCGAAGAAAATACAATGATATTTCTTTGTGTTAATTTACAGCTCTCAAACTTGATTAGCTGTAGAAAAAATAGTAAGGCGTAATATCAAACAAGAGTGAAACACCATATTACAAATCTAACTCCGACAGTACGATACGAAGAACAATGAATACGCAACTGAATGAAGTCATTTCCTAAATCCAAAACTAGAGGCTTTCAGTCGATCATGAATTCAAACGGTAAGCGAGAAATTAACAGTGCTATACGTCCAGTGGACAAATCTTCCGAAGAATGTTTCTGCTAACAGTGTGACAAGAGAACATGTTCTCTTGCATGTTCTCTTGCAGTATGGTTGTTTCAAGCGAACCTGGGATTTCCAGAGGATCGGAGAAAAGTTCCATGAAATGGAGACTTTTTTTTACCATATGCTAAAGAACAGTAAATAGGCGAAAAAGAAATCCCAAATCCAAATCTGATCTAAAGAATTCCCTGCTTTGGAATAATCTCATGTTACATATATTAGTGGCAAGCATATCTACTCTAGCTAGTGGATAATCGTTATCCATTCAACGTTCAATTTTGTTTACTAGATACATGAATGACCATGGACAGTAGAGATTTATACGAGTAACGCTAGATGAAACACTTTGCAAACATCGAGGAGTAATCAGGGCAAGTAGCGAATCACCGCCGCCGTATCTAGTGCGAACGTGAGTCATAAAAGTATAATTTTAATAGGATAATAAACTCTGAACCAACAAAACCAACAGTATGGTAAACGATCAGGCAAACGGTTATAGTGGTGGAAGTGAATGATAAATTCGAAATAGTGAATTTAAAGAAAATTGATATCTACAACTACTGATCATTAACACGACCAATAAAATAATAACAAAAAATTGTGTTCAACACAGCGACACATAAAAGTTCCGCAATCAAAAGCAATTGACGTGTAGAGTAATATGGCGATTTGATACCAAGCTTTTATCATTCATTTTTACAGCTCGACAAGCTTGTTAATTTTTCAAGCTACAAAACCAAAATCTACTTTTTCACAAATATAATGGTTCTTTATACAGGGGAACCCAAGGACGGTTCCTCCTAAATACATTAAAACTGAACACGTTTTGGGCTATTCAGAATACTGCATTCTAAGCAGGGCTATGAAAATTTGTTTATCTGTTCGCTCACGCTAGGGGAACTTGAGCCTTTTTGAAATCACAAGGGCTTCAGTATTGCTTTCCCGAAAATTTAAGAGGCCATTTCACGTGTTACAAAAATGGGAATTTTTCTGATTCCTATCTCCGTGATATTTTTCTATCCGAATAGGTTTCCTGTTTTCAACGAAAGATAGCCTAACCTAGGAAGTGAAATGTGAAAAAGTAAACTTCAGAAAACCGTAGGGAATTTATTAGATAACCTTCGAAAATTGTGCATGAATGCAACGATCACCTAGAAAATTTTAGCCGTCCTAAGGACAGAAAATTCTAGGCAACATTTGCTTCTCCGAACAGATATTTTAAAGAAAGCAGTCGTTGGGTGCCCCTGTTTACATCACACTCTTCTTAAAAGCAAAAACTGACCCCATAAGTGAGTTAGGGATTTTGAAAAAACAGAAACTGTTTGTTTTCTGAGAGGACTTATTTAGTGCGTCTGAAGAAATAAAAAAAGTAAAGCAATTTCTTGACCTCTGATGAGGCAGGAAGCATGAATTGCTGCACTCCACAGTTGGTTAATAATAGAGCGAGCGTGTAAGATATATCACTAAAGTTAACTGGTTACACTGAGATTATTTACTGGTTGGAATTAGAATTGACCAGAATGGACAGTGGCCACTAGGACGGATAAAGAGGATAACAATGTACCACTCTTTCTATTCGACGTCAACTTAGGGAAATAATTTCTATAAGTGATACGATCTCGCGATATCTCACACTGCAACTTTCTTCCAATTGTACAGTTACACGTTGGGTTATACATGAATAATCGCACTGGATTGAAAAAACAAAGATCAACATCAATTTATTTCTGTATTTTTTTTCCTGCCGGTTACAAAGATGTTGTAAGAAAAAAATGTGTACAGTAGTTCCAAAATTATGCAAAGACGCTTAATTCATCGGGCGCATCGATTACTTAGCAGCCTAATACTTCTGCAAGCCAATGAAATTGTTTAATTGAAATTAGAATACATACGTAGGTTGTTTAGTGAGCATGTTTTGACGAGAAACTTATTCAAACAAGGTTCGAAATTCTATGATTCAATCCCTTGTAGAGTGTTGGTATGTACAGTGCTCGAAGCTTTCTTGTTTTTCTCTAGTTTTATTTAAATTATGCTTTTTGATTCAATGTTTCTTTATTTCTTCTTTCTTCCGGTTCTTATAGCTTTCATGAAGACAGATCACCAGATAAAGAATGAAAACATAATCAGGCAAACAAGGTAAATCATATATACGCCACGCGTTCTCTTATCTTCTCCGGCCCATAGTAATTTTGGTTATTTCTAAAACGTATTCCAAGAACACGGTCACTGAGAGAGTAGCAATGACTCTTCAATATATAATGCACAAAACGATTTGAGCGGGTAAAACTGTCAATAAGCAGCATTAGACCATAAGGTTTGGATTAGATCTAGAAACTTGAAGTAACTTATTCGAGCAAGAACGCAAAGAGTAGAAGCTGTTACAAAAACTGAGCAAATTGGATAATTATATAACTTGGTTAAAATCCATTGATAGCCTTATATACTAACAATAATATTTTATAAATAATACGGTATTCAAAAGGTAACCAATGTAAGTCTATTAAGCTGGGTGTTATATGCTCATACTTCTTGGTGGATGTTACGATGCACGCTGCTCTATTCTGAACTAGCTGTAGGCGGTTTAAGGTGAGAACTTTAGACAGTCCATATAGAAGATATAGCATTGCATTACAGTAATCCACTTAGGTATAGTCACGAAAGCAAGAATAATTGCTGCGGTACATTCACTATCCAAATATTATGTTCTTAACTTAATAATGTCAGTTAAATGGAAACGACATATCTTGCATATCTTTTTAATTTAATGTCTTCCATATCAGCACTGGGATCGAGTATCACTCCAAGATTACGAACAGAAGTGGACGGTTGAATCGTTTCACCCCCAACACAAACAAATTACAATGAAGGACTGGGATGATAACG
The DNA here is from genome assembly GCA_942486035.1 of Porites lobata. Taxonomy (NCBI): domain Eukaryota; kingdom Metazoa; phylum Cnidaria; class Anthozoa; order Scleractinia; family Poritidae; genus Porites; species Porites lobata. The sequence continues at coordinate 379,173 of CALNXK010000142.1, read as the reverse complement.
TGAACTGAATAGAAGCAGCAGACCATGAAGAATCATCCAATTGTTGATTTCCTGTTCACATATTTCAATGCTAGACTTTGCTGAGGAGAGAAGATCTGTGCTTTATTTGAATTTTGAGCAATATAGTTTAGAAAATCAAATCCTAATTTAAACCACGACAGCGTTTGGATTATACTAAAGACTCAGTCCTGCAAACTGTCTTCAAAATAACTTTTTTCTCACTGCACAAAAAGGTGATGCGCTGACAGCCATCCTCATAAAGCTACAACACCGCATAAAAAGATTGCCGGGTAGTGTAAGGACAACTGTTAGCTATATTAAGGGATAGATCCTACACGTAATAGAATTATAATAAACATAAAAAAAATGGTGTTGTGGCTGGCAGACTCTTGACATGGAACCGAATAGCATGATCTGCACAGGAACTCAGTGAGTGAAAAACACAAAACACGAATTTCTTCATGGTAAGGCAAAAGAACCAATCAAAAGAACTCAGCGTCCTTTACGCACGAAACGTAATTGAAGCCCTATTTCTTTGAAACTCGTTTAAAAACATGAAAGGTTTTAATAAGTAATTATTGCAAGAGAGATAAATTAACCGCTCGCGATCATCACTGCTATCAGTTTGGCTTTGACAATCCTGAAGCGAAGGTAAGTTAACTTCTAAACACGCTGTAAATAACGCTAAACGACCTAAAATTTGTCATGAAAAGAGCCGTTTCTTTTATTCTAAAAATATAGTCTTGGAGATTCCATCGCATTCAAGCCGTTCATTTTTTTTCGAGGCATATCTTAAATACGGACTGAAACTAGTGTTAACCATATTTATTGGGCTTCCATTTAAAATAATCCAAAATACTTCATATATCATAATCCAACTTTTAGTGCACAATCAAGTTAGAGGACGTTGAAGATGAAATCACAAGTTGAACTGTCCACCATGTTATTTGTACTGATTTTATCGCTCATGGCCGCTTTCTGCTCTGCTAAGGACAAAAAACCACCAGACACCAAGGTAACTGCATTTATACTCATGGCCACTGCAAATTGATGTGATTACTGTTAAATAATGTTAGTACGTTAGGGAAAAAATAGGAATAAATAAATTCAAACACAAACTAAAGGTGGTATGACTACTTGTAAAACCTCAGAAAAAATCGATCAATATTTTGAAAAGAGATAAATTATTTCACGTTTAAAACAATTAAAAGTAACCTCGTTACTAACGTGGAAGAATGTATATCCTCTTTGGTGAAAAAATGAATTTCTTTTATCACAATTAACTATTTCATGAAAGAAATCCAACTTCAAACTTGCAACATCAAGGAACTAGTTACTCATTTTGATTGAAACGTTAAATGACAGATAAAATTGTCAAGAGCTTAAGGCATTTTGTCACTGACTTTTCTCTTTTTGACAGCCTGTTTCATCTTGTCCAACTTGTAATGGCGGACAAACCGGGATGTGGACATACATGACATGCGTCCCAGGAGCCCCTGGGGCACCTGGCCGAGATGGAGCCAAAGGAGACCTGGGCAGCCCGGGAAAAGCTGGGACCCAAGGACCACGTGGTGCTGATGGAAAGAAAGGAGCAAAGGGAGAGCCTGGGATTCAGGGGTCCGCCGGACAAAAAGGACAGCGAGGGGACAAAGGCGACCGTGGAACGCCACGACTGGCTTCACACATGAACTGGAAGGAGTGCACTTGGAAAAAGGACGACCACAAAGATTCAGGATTGATATAGGTAAGGAAGTAATATGCCTGTTTAATAAGAAAAACAATACCGTTGATAAATTTCTCAAAACGAAGAATTCATAAATATAATTGACTTTCATGGTGTCACAGATGACATGATTTTAAATATTTTCTTTCTTTCCTTCTTTCTTGTCTTTTTTGTCGTTGTTCAGAACTGTGATTTTGTGAAGAAATACCCGGACACTTCCCTTCATGTCTACTATGATGGTAATATCGGGATTTACAACTGCGCCGGATGCTGTAGTCGCTGGTATTTCAGCTTTAATGGAGCCGAGTGCAGCTCTCCAGGAACTATTGACGGTGCATTCTACATGCGAACAAGTACAAACCACAATCTTCACCGTCACCGCCACATTGAAGGCCACTGCAATAACATTCAAAAAGGAAAGGTGCGAGTGGGATTCTGGGTTGGAAAGTGCGTTACAGGCCATAAGCTTGCTGACGCCTATACTGGTTGGCATTCAAGGAATCGTATCTTCATTGAGGAAGTACCAAAAGCTCAGCAGTAAGAAGGAGTCATGTGATCATCTGGACTTTGAAACAAAGACGTTAGACTTGTGTTATGATGTAATGAGGTTTCTAAAGCAACTGTTGTTTTCGAGTCTGTTTCAGCTAAAGAATAAAGTCCAAAAAAATCCTCTATTATTTTGTTTCATACTTGCCTCATCCATTTTCCCATTGCGTGTTAACAAAACCGTGCCTTTCGTGGGATTATAAACTGCCTTTTTCTTCAACTCCCCTAATGCGTCCACCCTAAGTATCATCTTTTCTCATACCAGGGGGTGTCTCCAAGGAAATCTGTGGTACAGTCCGCCTGCCAGTATGGCGTCACGTCTCGCGTCAGCGACTTTCAAACTGGCGAGCAAAGTATTCATCGAAGAGACGGATAAAACTTTCGATTTTATCGCGGAAATACTGTTCCGATTTCTTGAATTTGGAGATTTTAAGGTTTCTATTGTCAAAGAAAACTCGACTTAAGTACTTTTTTGAAATGAAATGTCCAGTGGTGTAACGAATTTTAAAGATTCCTTTCTATCGTCAAGCAAATTTTACGGGCAATAATACCGACCGATCACACTTTTGAGGGCCACTTCACAGCAAGATTGAGGAGTTTAGACAAAGCAATACGAGGATGTATTATACTTTACATTGTGCGTATTTTCAGCTCTTTAGCGGTGGTAGAACCCCATATCATTCCTCTCAAAGTTTGCTTAGATATAGCGTTGATAGAGTAAGCTAAATGACAGGTATTTGTGAGAGACTGTGAGCATTGGAACTTGTTGCTTTACCGCATTTTAATACAGTTTTGGGCATACACCTGTAATTCTGTAATTATATCCCGAAAACCAATAAAAGGTTTCGTTAATTATTTTTTTGGGGCAAACCCAGTGGAGATTTTAGGGTAATAATATTGACGATTAAGACGATGTACAAAGGCAAGTTTAACTTTCGCCAATGGGCCACTGCTGGGTGTTGGGTGTAAATTAGTACATCAGTTTGTGGTGTACTGTTTGTTGTTTGTCATGATGTTAACTAAAACTGAAAAAAATTCAGCTATTTCAGAGGAGGGACATGTCTTGACAGTTTTTGGTTTTTCTCTGGTCATAAGCTTGCAAGCAACTCTTGACCACTGCACCTCAGTGACACACATGATTTGAAAATTAATTTTGTCATATCAAAACAATTTTTCTCTGCCATAGTCGTTGTTTAAAGCTGGTGGAGCTGTATTTATCATGAATTCAAATATACATTTCAGGAAAATTAGCTTAACCGCGTATTTCAAAGCTATTTCGCATTATTTCGGGTTCAACGGGCCGACTCGATGTAGATAATTGATCGAACTAGCTTTACTGAATTTGGTGGAGAATTTGGAGATCAACAGAGGCTCACACTCGAAAGGAATAATATGAATTTAGGCCCGTTTAATTAGCAAAAGAATAGATGAAATATAAACATGTGTGATCTATGAATTGAACCTCCTATTCTGGAGACTAAGCTAGACTAAACCTTGCCTATGTTAGAGAAAAAAAAGATTTAAGTTTTGATGACCTTGCCGGTCCCGTGAAATAGATGGCGATCACGGATACAAAATATCAAAACGGTTTACACAAGCAGATTATATATATAGCAACACCAAAGCTCACAAACATACGATCAAATAAGCGATATATAGCGATATTTGCTAGCTTCTTAGCTTTTCCTCGACCTCGCTCGTCCAAATAAATGTCGTATCCATCGCTAATTTGCACAAGCGACCCGAGGCTCTTGCCCGTTACTATGTGGCGTCATACTGGCAGGCGGTGTGGGTCAAGAAACTTAGGTGGAAAACAATAGAGTTACCTTCTTTCCCCCACCCCCCTGTCTCATACTTAATTCATTCCGGGGGAAAACAAAGCATAATTGTTTTTTTGTTCCTGTTAATTTTTGGACAGCACAACAATTTAAATAAAGGTATCCACTTACTGTTAGTGCCGGCTATGAACCATTATTTGAGGGATTTCTTAATATACACGTAATGTCAGATCCCAAGGGAAACACTTAGTTTTGTTTTCCCGAGAGTCCTGATGTTTCCCTCTCTAGACTTCGTCTCGGGAAACATCAGGACTCACGGGAAAACAAAACTAATTGGTTTCCCGAGGGAACGAACATTAAGTGTTTTGTTATATTTCTAGACTTTCACTTCAACAACAACAAATGAATAACCGGAACGAACCAAAACAGTCGACTCGATACTTATTGGCAACACAAATTTAATTCTTAAAACCACTGAATGAATGATTTACAAAGTACTTTCCTTATATTATCTGCATCTTTTTCCTCCACTAGCTGCTGTTTCTCTTCTGGGATGACTTTAAAAATCGTTGGTTTTTAGCTTGAGGCTTCGTGTTGGTGTTCATTTACGAAAAAGAAAACGGGCAGACCGAGTGTTTTTCCCGCCTTCTGTCACACCTCTTTCCACCATGCTTTGATCACGTGCTATAATGTATCCCGAGCGAGGTACATTGCTTAATGTATCACGATCGGGATACATTTGATTTTAGCCAAGGCCACGTGACCAAGAATCTACCAATGGCAGTCCCTGTTTAGTTGATTGAAAGTCTAGGAATATAAGAATGAATGTTGTTCCAAAAGTCCCAAACAATTGTTGCATACACTTCTTGAAATTAATAAGATTCAAAAACCATAAAAAAAAGGTCAACCCACAAAAAGTTGCATGGCTTTTCTCAAACGACACTCAAATGTGACTAAAGCATATTTCAGGTCTGGAAAATGAAGAAAATACTATTATCCTGGATCGACGCAGTTGTGATAGCAACTGAATTAAAACAATTTCAACTTCACTTTATTAACTGCGACGATCATAATTATCTGCATTTAGGTTTTCGTGTGTCCTCGATTCAAATCATCATCTTCATTTATCAGTATCTAAAAAGGTCCATGACTTTCCTGATGAGTTGCTTAATAGCGTTGTCATCTATATACTAAATGCATTATTCGCTACGTTTTGACCTCAACCTTACTATGGCAAAGCAATATTCACTGCATATGTGGGTTTGGGCAGCGCAAACTCTGTATGTGCAGTGTAGATCTGTAACAAGAGCATTGAGAAATAACCTTAAAATACAAAACAACACAACGGAGAAAGAAAATGTTGATCGTACATCGTACATACTCCTATGCCTGAATCATAACTTTCGCTCATTTGTTGATGTTATCTATTTCGTACATTGAAAAGAAAGTGAGCTATATTTAAACTATAGATCGTTGTCATATGACGTCACGGCGGCCATGTTGGTGTACAGAAACAATTCCTGTGGGACTGAACTCTTTTCTTATGTAAAACTTTCTTTTGTTCCAAGAAATAGGCATAGCTACTAGCCACGTGAGCACGATCTATGGAAAGGTAATGTAAGGTATCCATTTATCGTTTAGGCCTGCTGCGAACTATATTTCAGGATTTTCTTGATGCAAGGTGTTCCTAGGGTTCCAAACAATTATGGTTTTCAACACTCCAATGTGACTACAGCATGTTTCAAGTCTGAAAAAATTAATGCTATTATCCTGGCTATATTATCCGATAACTTAATTGAAGGCATGATCATCGCAGTTGTGATAACAACTGAATTAAAGCAATTTCAAATTAACTGCCACAACTGCAACGATCATATTTGCAAGTAGGTTTTTGTATTTCCGCGATCCAATCATCATCTTTATTAGTATCCCCATACGGTCATGATCATACCATGTACTTTCCTAGTGAGTTGCTCAAGAAAGCTACTTAGTAACTGCTCAGTAGCGTTGTCATCTAAATGCATTCTTCGCTACATTTTGAGCTCGCTCCTCAACCTTTTATGGCGAAGCACTATTCATTGTGGAATATGTGGGTTTGGGAAGGCCAAACGCTGTTCGCAAAAACACATAATTATGTCAAACACAAAACAACACAACGGCGAAAGAGAATGTTGATCTTACATCGTACATACTCCTATGCCTGAAGCATAATTTTTGCTCATTTGTTAATTTAATTTTTGATCTATTTTGTACAGTAAAGAGGAAGTGAGCTATATTTAAACCATAGGGCGTTTTCATATGACGTCAAGGCGGCGAAATTTGTGTACCAAAAAAATTAAAAAGGCGGGCTGTGGGACTGAAGTCTTTTCTCTTGTAAAAAAGTTCTTTTGTTCCAAGAAATTTGCATAGCAGCTGACCACGTGAGTGAAAACGATCCAAATGTAAAGCGGATATGAATAACTGGGGCGCTACTTGTTAACTAACTGTTACCTCAACATCATCCCCCCACCCCTTCACCCCCTTACTTCTACGCTGTACAAACACCATTTACAGTCAAGAACGAAACACTCTAGTTGGATGAAACAATTTATTGTCGGTGACGTATCCGGGACGAACAGACCGCTAGCAACACACAACCCTGCGCGAATTAGCCGCGCTTTCTCATAAGGCCAGAAGACACCTTGCCCTTCATTGGTATCGTTCAAGTCACCACCGTAAAAGGTTTTTAGTCAATTAAAAATTCATACTGAAATGCTTGTCTGTATGATCTGTATGATACTTTCTCATTCCTTAGATGCATTTTCAAAAATGATTAGATTTATTAATGCTCCCGTTGCTTTCTAGCGGTAAATTTCCTCTTTTTTCTTTTAAACTCAGTCCATCGTGAACGAGGGGATACTGATAACAATATGTGTCGAGTCAGTCAACTGTTTCGATCGGTTGGTCACTCCACTAAATAAATGTCATGTACCAGTATGATTTTAAAATACTCAATAAGAAAATTTTGCCGTGACACTAATGGAGTGGCGCTTTTTATATGTATATTTTGTTCCTTTGTTTTATATAAAGCTGAAGGTATAGTGAACAAGAAGATATAACAAACAGAATGATATCCAACCGAGTTCTAAACCATTAATTTGGTTCTCGGTTTTGTGCAGTCTGCTGTGCCAATTAATCAGTGCTGATTACGTTATACAAATAACATAAACATAAAACCTTATTTAAACTCGAATTTTAGAGTAGCTAACAAGCTAATATCTTCGAACTGACAATACATAAAAACTATATAGAAAATATATATATACATTAAATGCAGGGAAAGAAAATATCATTTACAATTCACAATTTTTAAGTTTAAGTATGTCAGGCAAAAAGAATCTACATGAAGGTAACATCCTGTATTTTAGTCTTAAAGTCTGCAAAAAAACTGGTACGAAAAGAGTCCGGCAGTGCATTCCACTGCTTAGCTGAAAAGTAAGAAAAGGAGTTAAGACCATAGGTAGTTGTTTTAGGTTTTACTTAGTGAAAGAATGTAGTTGCCACGAAGATCATAGGAAGAGGACAGGAGTGAAAACATATTCTTCATATAAGTAGGAAAATGAGTGAAAAACAAACTCATATAACACAATGAGGAAATTTTGAATGCGTTTGTTAAACAAAGAAGTAGAGCTGACTTTTGAGAGAAGAGTGTTCAAGTATAAATCTAAGTATTATTTTATTTAAAGCTTCGAGCTTATCCGCATCGCGCGCTCCACAAAAGTGCCAGACAGAGGAGCAATAATAAAAGTGAGGTAAAATATACGCTTTGTAAAGTTTGAATAAGATTTCCTTGCGTATGAGTTTTCTAAAGCGCAACATAACATTAAATTGATTATTAATCTTTTTGCATATACATTTGATATATGTTTAGAAAAATTCAGATTATTATCTATTTCCATTCCAAAAATCTCTAACGTGTCCTTTACTGGGAAGGAAAAACCATACTCCGTATCACCCAGGATTAGACACTGGTGCTTGCTCTCATTAACTAACATCCCATTTTCATGGTACCACTGATTGGCCACGCCAACATCATGAGATACGCATGCATCCAGAGCTGCCGGATCGACATGGGAGTAGTATACCTGATGATCATCCGCATAAGCGTTCAACTTGGCCTTCTTGACGTGGAAGAAAAGATCGTTTATGAAAATGTTGAATAGCGTGGGACCTAACACACTCCCCTGCGGCACCCCACCCTTGACGCTTTCCCAGGTCGAAAAGGTGTCTCCAACTTTAACTCTCTGAGTTCTGCTAGAGAGATAGTTCCTAATTAGGGCACAACTTTTGTCGTCCATACCATAGGCCCTCAGTTTCGAAAGGAGGAGTGGATACTGAATAACATCAAACGCTTTGGAGAGATCCATAGAAACTACCGCAACAAGCTCCCCCCTGTCACGCATCATTCTCCAGTCCTCGGTCAACCTTAGCAAAGAGGTCTCGCAACTATAAAACTTTCTATAAGCGCTTATGAAGTCTGATAAGACCCCATTGTAAAATTCATACATCTGCCCCGATAGAAGCCTTTCAAAAATATTGTTTAGAGCAGGGAGCACAGTTACGGGCCTATAGCTGATCTTACAAAACTCGTCGTCTTTTTTGTACAGAGGAGTAACCATGCCCATCTTCCAGCTAGCAGGATAACAGCAATGTTCAATGCAACAGTTTATTATACTTGTTATAGGCCGCGCAATAACAGCTGCCGCTTCTTTAATCAACTTTGGTGGGATCATATCGTGACCAGGTGACTTAGGTACATTGATCTCTTTTAGTAATAGCTCAACCTAGCTCAACAAATGTGTGGATTTTTTCATTTTATAGAAACGATCTTACCAGACTCAACAGGGTGTACGTAAACAACATAAGTACATTCCACACTCGTAACGTGAGCTTGGGAGCCTGTGGTCTAAAAAATACACTAACTTATGAGTAAGGTAAATATCCCCGCTCTTTGCTTCATCTACGTGACGCAAATAAATCTCCCAAGAAAGAAAGCGTGACCATACCATTTCAAGATATATGGCTTTCTGCTATTGGACAAATCAGAATATAACAAGGCATCTGAGATAGCGAATAACAAGCTGTATTAGAAACTGAGAAACCTATTAAAATGTATACGCTCTGTTCTTCAAACCTGTTCGGACGTGAACATTAATTGAGATTAAACAGCAGACACAATTTAATTACCCAATTTGTAGCAGATTAACGAAGCTAAGTCTGTTAAAAAAAAAAAACAGTTGTACCTGCAAGAAAAATAATTTTTCAATCCAGTTTTCAATGGGTAGACTAACTGAACAGTGGTTGGAAACCAGGACAAATTGTAAATATATATTTTATTATGTTCTCTGTTGGAATGTTAAGTGAATACTTGATTTAATTACCCTGTAACACTTGATTTATGTTTACATATTTTCTTCCGCCCAGAACCCCCATGCCTCGACAAAGGAGACTTCGTCAAACGGTAAACTATTTCGCCTTATACTTTTAAAACCGCGAAAATAGTGTAATTCCATTAACAATTAGTTTTTTATTGATAAACAATCATGTAATCAAGGTAAACTGAGGACAAAATGTTGCTTAAATTAAATACATGAACACCAAGTTATTCTCCATGGAGTAGAATTAATGCTCTTGACGTTGTGAATTAATGATGAGACTTTTGATATCAATTTTACGGGTAAGGACGCCTTTTTCACCGTTGCCGTTCAATTTTATCAAATTTTTTGTTTTCTTTAACAATAAAAAAGAGTAAAAGACAGTCACATTAATTTTAGTTTTATTTAGCTGGCAGTGAGTTAATCAGGGTTAATATTATGTTGATTTCAGTTTAAGTCTTTCTTGTTTTGTCGCTTAAATTCGACTGATATAAATCGCGAGCAAACGATTTATCGTTCTTGTGAAAAGCTAGAATTCCCCGCAGAAAATTTGCAAATATTTTGTGTAAATATTCGATATTTAACGTACATGTACAACAGTACGCTAGCTTCCTTGCCGCAAAATTTGTTTAAACCCTCTTTTAATCAGTAGATAAGGTCATGCAGAAATAGGGTTTACAATGTAGGCCTAGACCACCGCGCAAACATTGAAAATCACAATCTCAGTCAATTGTTGTCTTCATGCCCTCTCAAATTATGTTTGTGTAAAGATTTCGTGAGACAAGATTTGGACTGAGAGGAGACAGCCAAGAAGGAAACAAGTAGAACATCAAAGCCGCTGGATCGAGTATAATATAAACAACTATTCCTCGAGAATTGAGTCATAAACAGTTTCTATAGAATCATCCCTGAACAACGATTACAATGGTGGTCGTCACTGCATGGTGAATTCGAAATAGTTCAATTTAAAACAACAATTTGTTATTTAGCCGGAACACCTGATAGTCACGAAGTAAGCTGTAAAAATACAATTTAAGTATTAAAGAAAGCGGCTTCAACTACCCAGCCCATATTACCGTTCGTGAAACATTAGCACCTAAGAGTGATCCGCTTTTAGCTCGAGACAATCAAAATTCTCATGCTACAATTACACGTACAAGCTCTGCTATACATGTACTAGTGGACAGGGTCGGGAATATTTGAAGTTAAATTAACACAACTTCCACAAAAGTCGCTATATCATGTAATCATCGAGAAAATGTTTTCTACTTTAACTGAAAGAAATGGCATTTTAAAAACCCGAAGCACTGATCCACATTTTTTAACATGTGTTGTTTGCGCATTTTCTGCTTTGCGTGACCCCTTTCTACCACAAGAGCAAAGAATCAAAGTTTTAATGTTTTGTTACTGATACTTATTATTCATTAGAATTAGGAACTGAAATAATTCAATTTGAAGACCAGGACGGATCTGTGGGGCTCAAAGACGGAAATTTGTCAAGAATCAAATAAAGCCCAAATGAAGGACAAGTTTCGAAGTTTGAAATTAAATTGCACTCTACTCAAAGACTCCTTCCGCGTGGTAATGACAAAAATTTAAGAAGTCTTAAACATTTGACTGAAAATTAAACTTGGCAATGGATTTTTGAAGCTGAAGTCAGTCAATATAAAAGAAGGACAATTGAACGCGTTCAAGTTTAGTATTGGTAATAAAACTCCCTCGATACACGTGAGACTTTCAAGACACTCTGAAAGGCAATTTGACTGACTTGTTCGGTTTTTTATTGAGTAATCAAACATTGATTTCCATGATCATGTTAACGAATATCCACATTTGGACTTGTCTTGTCTTAAAAAAAAAAAGCCAAAGCTCACCGATGAATGCAGTGCCGTAGTCACTTTCAGAACATCATTCATAAACAGAGTAGATACCAGAAGTAATGATACTAATATAGACAGCGTAGGATTGATGATATTAAACAATTCAAATTTTAAATCTGCGAACAATCCTTTACTGTTTAGTCATGACACAAGAAAGACAAAGAAAAATGACATTTCTGTTTGTTAAGAGGATGAGCTACACGTACAAATGTGTCATTGATGAATATTAGCTAACAATAGCCATTTTAACATATCGAACATTAATCAATGTAAACTGGACAAAACAAGAACAAATTAAGGAAACTCCACTGAAAATTTTGGATGAATCAAATAATTATTTTCTATACTAATGCGGTTAAAAACTGTCAAAAAAGACGAATTAAATCAATTTTACCGGTAAGAACCTTTTTTTTTTTTGGCAAAACTGATACCTTTATTATCATTACCGTTCTAATTTTATTCAACAAAATAGCGTAAACCGAAATTCAAATTATCATTTATTTGCTTACCATTTGGGGTGAACTGCAAAATGTTTTTATATTTATGTCCAATCGGTTAAGTTTTTCTGGTTTGGTCGCTAATACGTTAACCAAACTCCCGTTAATATTGTTACTAACGGTTAAAAAAGCTAAGAGTTTCAATACATAACTCAGTAAATCTTCTGTGAATATTCGATGTTTCGTGGAATGTGATCCCAAGGCGATTTCCAAAATTGTTCTGGTTTCAGTACTCGCCAAATTTGGAAGCATAAAATTACAGCAAATTTTCGCCTCCACGTCACGGTTTCAAATCAGTTTACCCGTGAAAACACTCTCACAGCTCGAAATCAGTATACACTGATGAAATTTTCTAGATATTTCAGTAATTGTTAAGAATGAATTTACTAAGCAATTTTCAAACTCATTATTTTTGAGGCTATACAACTTCAAACATAATATCCACACTATAAGTCTCAAAATCCGGAGACTCATTGGTGACTTTGCGCCAAAACTAACTTTGTTGAAATTTTCTCGAAGAAAGTACAGAGATTTATCGTTGTGCTAAAGCTCTCAAAATTGATCAGCTGTAGAAAAAATCGTAAGCTTTAATATCAAACGAGTGAAATGCTATTTCAATGCTAACTGAAACTGAGCAACTGAGTGAATTAAGTCATTTCCCAAATCCAAAACTAAATTAAGGCTTTCATTCATGATTTCAAACGGTAAGCAATAAATTAACAGTACTAGCTATACATCCATTGCACAAATCTTCCCAAGAATAATTCTGCTAACAGTATGCCAAGACAACATGCTCTCTTGCAGTATGGTTGTTGCGGGCGGCGGCAGTGAGTTCAAGCGAAGCTTGGATTTTCGGAGGATAGGAGAACAGTCCATGAAATTAAGACTTTTCATCACTTATTAAAGAACAGTGCTTTGGAATCATCTCATCTTACATGTATTAGTAGCATGTATATCTACTCTAGCTAGTGGATGATCCTTTCCTCAAATTTTGTTCAATTTTAGTTGGCTAGATACATGTATGACTTTGGACAGTAGAGGTTTACAAGTTAGGCTAAATTAAACAGTTTGCAAACATCGAGGACTAGTCAGGGTAAGTAGACAATCAACGCCGTCAGGCGTTTATTCGAACGTAAGTCAGAAATTAGCTTTAAAAGATTAACTCTGACCAACAAAACCAAGCGTATTAATAATCAGACCAACGGTAAGATGGTGGTCGTCAATGATAAATTTAGTGAATTTAAACAAAATTGATATCTACAACAACTGATTAACACGACCAATAAAAAAGTAATAAAAAATGGTGTTCAACACAGCGACATCAAAAGCAAGTGACGTGTTGAGTAATACATCGATTTGAAAGTAAACTTCATTCATTTTTACAGCTCGACAAGCTACAAAACCAAAATCTACTTTCTCAAATCATTTACCGCTTACTTAAAAAGGAAACTTAATGAATATGTTTAACAAATAATTGTTCAGTTAACATCACTCTCTTCGTACAGATTTTGTGAGCCGAACTGCTACTCGCCACAATGATGAATCATCGAGCTACTGTGTAAGACCTATAAAGCTAACTGGTTCCACTGAGATTATTTACTGGTTGGAATTAGAATTGACGATAATGGACAATGGCCACTAGGACGGAAGGAGAGTTTGAAATTGTGAGGATCAATAATGTACCACTCCTTGAATTCGAGGTCAGTTTAGGGAAGTAATTTCCCTAAGTGCACTCAGTAATTTTCAAGGAGTTATAATAACTCCTCTAGTGGGGTTAATTTAACTCCTTAAATTGGAGTTATTTTTTGGGGAGTTATTTTAACTCCAAAAAGGAGTTTAAAGAACTCTTTTTCAGGAGTAAAAGTGACCCCAGATATTGAGGAGTTGAAATAACCCCAAAAAAGGAGTTATCCTGTACCTAAAATTTTTACTCCACTTTCAGAGTTAAATTAACTCCAAAAAGAGTAAAAACAACCCATGTAAGGAGTAAAAGTAACCCCATTTCGGAGTTATTTTAACTCCAGACTGGGAGTAAAAAGAACTCCTTTTTAGGAGTAAAAATGACCCCAAATTCGGAGTTAAATTAGGAGGTAAAGTAACCCCCAAAAAGGGGTTGTCCATTTTTGGAGTTATAATAACTCCCTAAAAATTACGGTGTGTTATCATCTCGCAGTATCTCAGACTGCAAGTTTTCTTTCAATTGTACAGTTATACCTTGGGTTATATATAAAAAATCCAAGAACAACATCATGTATTTCTAGTTAAAGTTGTGATCCGTTGGTTACAATGAGTTGTAACAAACAAATGTGTACTATGAGTAGTACAAAAATCTTGCAAAGACTAGAGGCCTTTCATTGGGCGCATTGATTACTTAGCAACCTAATGTTTCCGCAAGCGAATGGAATTGTTTAATTGAAATTAGAATACATATGTAGGCTGTTTAGTGAGGCAGCATGTTTAAACGAGAAACTTGTTTTTCAAACAAGGAAATTCTATGATTCAATCCTTAGCAGAGTGTTAGGATGCACAGTGTTCGAAGCTTTCTTTTTTTCAATCTCGAGCGTTATTTAAATTATGCTTTATGATTCAATGTTTCTTTATTTCTTCTTTTTCCTAGTTCTCATAACTTTCATGAAGACAGATCACCAGTTGAGGAATGAAAACATATGGCAAACAAGATATTTCAAATATATGCCACGCGTGCTCATATCTCGTTCGGCCCATTGTAATGTCTGTTTTTTCTTAAACATATTCCAAGTACACGGATCAGAGTAGGAATTACTCTTCAATATAATACAAGGAACGATTTAAGGTAAAATGTCAGTAAGTACAATTTAACAATCATTTATCATGGTACAAAAAGAAAGGGTTTTCAGGTGTCCAATGATGGTATAAAACTAGCTTGATTCCTGTTTACCCTCCTCTATATCAAACAACATGCAGTAAATACAGTATAAAACAACTACAAAATGTCTTATTTGGATATAGTGTTGTGTTGACTTCAGCAAAGAGAAATTTTCGAATTTGGATATGCGTAAATTCTGTGCTTTATTCTGGATAGAAAAATGAACAAAGAAAATTGTACTTCTGTTGGCTTTTCAGTAATATAGCGCAAAAAAATCCTAATCTAAACAACGACAGATTATGCTAAGACTCAGTCTTGCCAACTGTCCTCAGTTTAATTTTTTACCCACTACACAAAAAGTTGATAAGCTGACAGGCATCCTCGTAAAGCCACAACACCGAATCAAAAGATCGCAGCGGGTAAAGGGCAAAATGGAGCTATACCAAGAGATAGATCCTACACGAAATAAAATATTAATAAATATTATAAAAGATGTTGTGGCTGGTATAGATTTGCGACCATGGAACAAAAGCATGATCTGCACAGGAACTCAGTTACTGAAAAATACAAAACACGAATTTCCTCATGTTAAGCAAAAAGAACCAGTCAAAATGCTCGACGTTTTTTACACGTGAAACGTAATAATTGGGGCATGATTGCTTTAAAACGTGATTATAAAACACGAAAAGTTAAGAACCTATGATAATCATTGCTATCAGTTGGCATTGCAATTGTGAAACGAAGGTAAGAGTGAAGTTCAAGAGACGCTGTAACAGTCCTCAAGACTCCATAGCATTCAAGCCGCTCATTTTTCCAAGGCATATCTTAAGTATTAAATATATCGTTAATCTTATTATTGTAATTTTAGTTGAACTAACCAGAATATTTCATACTATGATCAATCGTATAGTGCACAACGCTAGAGGACCTTGATGATGCGATCAGGAGTTAAAATGACCACCATGTTGTTTGTACTGATTTTATCGCTCATGGCCGCTTTCTGCTCTGCTCAGAACAACAAGCAATCAGACACCAAGGTAACTGCATTCATACATATGGTCACTACACACTTTTTAATACAGTTGATGTTAATTCATGGAGAAACTAGGAAAAGCGTATCATGTGTTAATTTTACTAAATCAGTCTGCAGGTTGATTAAGAAATGCTCAAAATGCATTCAAAAATTAAGATGGTATGATTACTTGTGCAATCGAACGCTATAGAGAAAGAACATTTTTACGTTTAAAACAATCAAAAGTAACATCATTACCAACGTGGTAAATACTATAACATATCTTCTTTACTGAAAAATGAATCATGTTCTTTAATCACAATTTACGCGCGTTCATATAAGAAACCCAAAATAAACACTTGCAATTAACGAAAAGCACTTCCTCACATGGATTGAAACGCTAAACGACAGACAAAATGGTCCAAGGCTACTAGAATTTGTCATTAAATTTTCTGTTTTTTTTGCAGCCTGTTCAATCTTGTCCATATTGTAATAATGGTGGACAAACCGGGATGTGGACATACATGACATGTGTCCCAGGAGCCCCTGGGGCACCTGGTCGAGATGGAGCCAAAGGAGTCCTGGGTAGCCCGGGGAAAACTGGGACCCAAGGACCACGTGGTGCTGATGGAAAGAAAGGAGCAAAGGGAGAGACCGGGATCCAGGGATCCGCCGGACAAAAAGGACAGCAAGGGGACAAAGGCGGCAGTGGAACGGCACGACTGGCTTCACACATGAACTGGAAGGAGTGCACTTGGAAAAGAGTGGACACAAAAAATTCAGGACTGATATATGTAAGTGTGCAACGTCACTTTATCACTATAATTAAAGGAACAGTATCCCGTTACTGCGCATGTACCAAACTTTGATTTTCTGACAGGATGTCGCGAATTCAAAAGATACGAAAAGGGTAACAGAACCTTGAAAAATCCGTTTGCATTGCGCTTGACCAAGTTTGATACTACACTACAACTTCTCAGAATTACAGATCAATGATATATTGTTCACCTTAAATTTCGATTTGGGCGAAATCGGGATAATAACGCGTTACTTTCATTGCCGTTGGCCGGAAGCCCAAGAGAAGGGAAACGCTTCAATGACAGTTAAAGGCTTATTTCTCCCGCCAGCTGACCACATAAGCTCAGATAATCGTGAAAGGAATACCCAGAAATGGAATAGCAACAATAAAGACCATGTAAGAAAGAAACCATTGAGACATGGATGTGACGCACAACATTGTGCAACGACGTGTTAGTAACTTTAAAATAAACCTCCCTACGGCGAACAAATCAAACAAACAGGCACTACTTGTCACTAACATGTTTAAGGAAAGCATAATATAATGTTTGACTAACCTTTGCGATGCTAATTCATCGCGTTGAGATTGCATTGTCATTCATATCTTGCGACCTTTTGAGGCTAGAACGCGAGCAAATATTACTGGATTTGACTTGTCACAAATTGACCTCTGATACGAGTTTCACAGCAGAAAATCTGTTTTAAAAGCGAGCTGAACGAGCTTTTCTTGTCGCGAGGTGGACGAGCTACGACAAAATCGCGGTAAGTCTTCGTGCCGCAAGCCAATTTTTAAATAGAACGAAATACTTCTTCGAAAGTCTAAAATATTACTTGAGAATGTAAACAACAAATCTCCGTCGATCGGCGGGCGCGGTCCGGAAGGAAATCTTGTCGCATTAATATGACAGTTCTGTTAGCTGTCGACACACTACAGACTTTTTACCTAGGTAAACTCGAATTGTTGACAGTTACCTAGGGAAACTTGATTTTTTAAGTGTGACCGATTTTTCCCTAGGTAACTTACCTCGGGGAATTTTATCGTCTGGGGCTTTGATATGTCTCGAGAACAATAGACTTTCCCTTGACAGCTACCCCAAAGCGATAGCTAGGGAAAAATGAAATACCGAGGTTGCTAGCCAATAGACGCTCATCGGCGAAGGCCTTGATGACAGAACCGGACATAGCTCACGCGGTGAAAGAAATTTGGGGGCACGAGTCGTCTACATTTTCGCCTGTCTTCACCTTGCACGTTGAATTAGCCTAAGAAATACAGCGAGATAAAAGAAAAAAAAAACGTCTCTTTGATCCGCTAGATCCCTGCGCGTCTTGCCTCTTTGAATTTACGTTCCAAAAAATTCAACTGTCCGTGAAAACCTTTGGAGCCGATATCAGTAGTGTGACTTTCCCAGAATTTTTTACCGAGGTAAAACAAAACCCGAGATGAATTTACCGTGGGAATTTTTTGATGAATTTGCCTTAGGTAAATCGGTTTTGCCTAGGTAAAAGTCCGTAGTGTGACCACAGCTATTGTCTTTTTAAGAAGAAACAGATGACGCTGGCCAGAAATCTCGAACCAAGGTTTTCGTGCTAATTACATGAATGTGTTTCTTAATGATTTAAGCTGCTGTCAAATCCAGCCTTGTGCGGGCTCATTGTCACGATACACACACAAGAAAGTATTTACAGTCAAAAACTGGTCGCTGAACGAAACTACTGTCAATTGTTTTGAAATGTGTTCAAAATGCAAAAAATCATCTCTCGAACGAGAGGTTTTGGATGAATATCAGGAAATTTAGCCGTGCAGTCCATACTGAAATTTACGGCGTTTTCAAAGTTAAAACCGAAAACAGATTTAATCGGCAATTGCAAAATGTGACTGGTTTTCGAAAGTAAGTATCTTCAACTCCCAGAAACAATCAGAGGCCGTTGTATACGACGAACTCGGACCAGAACTGGAACACTTTAACAGTTACTGCAGTGGGCTCTGTTTAGCGTTGTATTCGCCGACACTGCCATGCAAATCCTTTACGGTCAATTTGCAAATCTGTTTACTTTAAAACCGAAACGGACAAAACTTACAAGGTACTTTTAAATGCAGATTCATTTAGTTAAACAAAATATAATAGAATTGATAGGGTGTCGGCGGATACGAATGCCTCTAGGGCAGTTTTTTTTCGATTTTTGATCTCTTCTTAGTTATTTCTCTGTAATGAAAATTGCCTTTAGTTGATATTTTCTGAGTGTCTGAAGGTGTCACCTCTCATAGCCTGCGAACGGCAGGCATTTCTCCTCGCTCATCGCCGCTGAGTGACGTTTCGCGAGGAGGAACGTCTGCGACTCAGCGACGGAAATTCCATACTGATGACGCAAAATCTGTCCGGAATCCGCTCAGAAGCGCTAATTGGTCGACGGAGTAGTTTCATTGTTCTAGCTATTGTTGACAAATGACAGACAAAAGACAAAAGGCGGCAAAGGTCAAATGTAAAAGCGATGAATCTCTAACAAAACAGTCAATATTTGTCTTTTCTAGAAGTAGCCTTTGAGTTTTCAGTGCTGGAGCTCATTCGCAGCTGAACACAACAGTTTTTTAAAATCGACCAGGACAAACGTAAAATCGAACAAATTTGCATTTGGAACCCCATGACTACCGGATTTATTAACTAGTAAATATCGATTTACTTCATCAGTATGGAATTTCTGTCGTTGAGTCGCAGAAGTTCCTCTTCGCGAAACGTCCCTCAGCGGCGAAAAGCGAGGAGAAACGTCTGCCGTTCACAGGTTACACCTCTCACCGCGCATGTCGATTCGAAATTTCTGGCAATGATTATATTCTACTAGTTCACACCAAGTAGTTTTCACTAAAAAGATTGATTGTCATAGTACACAGATGCTGTTTACTTTCTTTATATGTTCTTCAGAACTGTGACTTTGTAAAGAAATACGCGGGCTCTTCCCTCCATGTCTACTATGCTGGTAACCTCAGGTATGCCTTATGTGACAATTGTTGTGGTCGCTGGTATTTCACCTTCAATGGAGCCGAGTGCAGCTCTCCAGGAACTATTGACGGTGCATTCTACTTGGCAACTGGCCGAAACCACAATCCTCATCTTCACCGCCACATTGAAGGTCACTGCAATAACATTCAGAAAGGACAGGTGAGAGTGGGATTCTGGGTTGGAAAGTGCGTCTCAGGCCATAAGCTTGCTGACGCTCAGACTGGTTGGCATTCACTGAGTCGTATCTTCATTGAAGAAGTGCCAAAAGCCCAGCAGTAACCACGAGTCATGTGATTATCTGGACGTTTTAAAACATAAGGGTGTTAGCAGAGTCTTAGCAGATATGTAATGATTGGGTAAGGTAATCATGATCAATGTTTGATTACTTAATAAAAAACTGAACAAGTCAGTCAAATTGCCTTTTAGTGTCTTGAAAGTCTCACTTATATGGGGGGAGTTTTGTTCAGTAGCGTTGTCATCTGCTTTCTTTGCTACGTTTTAAGCTCGTACCTCAACGTTAAATGACATAGCAATATCCACGAATATGTGGGTTTGGGAAGCGCAAACGCTGTTGACAAATGCAAATGTGTACAGCGTTGATCTGTAACAAGAGCATTGACAAATAACCTT
The DNA here is from genome assembly GCA_942486035.1 of Porites lobata. Classification (NCBI taxonomy): domain Eukaryota; kingdom Metazoa; phylum Cnidaria; class Anthozoa; order Scleractinia; family Poritidae; genus Porites; species Porites lobata. Next base: position 359,054 of record CALNXK010000142.1, on the reverse strand, counting down.
AAAACACAAAACAACACAACAACAAAATGAAAATGTTGATCTTACATCGTACATATTCCTACACCTAAATCAAAATTTTCGGTGGTTTGTTGATTTTATCTATATTTCGTACATGGAAAAGGTCGTAAGCAAAATTTAAACTATAAATCGTTTTCATATGACGTCACGCCGGCCATATTGGTGAACAGAAACAATTCCTGCAACCTCGTCCCCAGGGTCTTCTCGCTTTCCAATATGGCGGCGGTATGAGAGAAGACCCTGGCACCCAGCGAACTAAAACGATCGCTGATTGGTGCATTCCATTACTCGTTCATACGTGCGCTCTCATTGGTTTATTCCTTCCAAAACAAAGATGGTTACCCTTTGAGGGCTTCGTAGAGGCTTAGAAGTGCTTTCTTCAGTGTTTGAGACCTAAAAGGTGGACAGAATTCAGGTCTGATTGTTCGGAAAACTGTGACTGTACCGTTGGAAGGCAAAGATTCGAAGATAGTGATATCTGAAATGGTAATCGCTGGGAATATTGTAACGCGTAGAGGTATTTCTTTTGCTCGTGCTATTGGGTTTGTGTGTTCTAAATTACTAAAGATTTTTTTTCTTTAATTCCCGATTTGTCAAAGAATACTTGCAAGGCTTCAGCTCATCAATAAATTTAGCTGTCCGTTTGTAAAGGTTTAGTATTGTTCTGCCTTTTGTTTTCTTTGAACAAAAGCTGTATGCACAATATTATTAATGTATGGGGTTATACGGAAATCTTGCATAATCTGCGCTTTGTCTCAGCAGTTTTTTGTCTAGTGAAACATTTTTTTTCATTTGATCGTAACATGGGCGTAACCTGGCCTTCTTTTATTTTTTTCCACTGTGTTTTTGAAGGGGGATGAGGAGCGAGAGAGGCAGATGTCGAAACAAAACTAAACATTGAAGCCAAACATAGTGTCGCTATCCTTTGATATTTTTAATCCTGACTTTTCATTTATTCAGTTTTTAGTGTCACAACAATGATAATTTATTATTTGCTCATTTCATTGGCACTAAAATACAGCTAAATACAGAGACATCGGAAAAATAAACTGTTTCCTTTTCTCAGAAATGAAAAACTTGCATATTAATGTATTGAAGCTTGTGGGATTTCTTTCTAGTTGCAAAATAAAATAATGAAAGCACATGATGTCTTTTATTTTATCAGAAGTTGAAAACAGCGATCAGCCCATGCAAGGAAATCTGACAGTCTTGGATTCTCAATTCTGCGCCATGGATACTGCATTCTGGATTCTTTGTCAGTGAAACTTGGATTCCGGATTCCAGTTATTATAAGTGGAATCCAGAGTCCTTGACCTTTATTCCAGATTCCAAGAGAAAAATTTAGCAGATTCCGGATTCCCTTACATGGGGTGACAGTGACCCTAAGATAAATACGTTTTCTGTCAAACTAAACCTGTTAATTGAGCTTCTAATTACTGTAGGCTAAGTGTGCATGTTGTTCTTGTCACTATATGCTTGAAAAGGGGGTTTGTGGACCAGGTGAAATAGTGGCTGGTACTGTAGTATTCCAAAACC
>CALNXK010000142.1:327500-350000 GCA_942486035.1 Porites lobata | reverse complement strand
GTTTAATTTTAGTCAATTAAAAAGTCATGCTGAAATTCTTCTCTGTATGATCTGTATGATACTTTCTCATTCCTTAGATGTATTTACAAAAATGATAAGATTTAATTTAATGCTCCCGTTGCTTTCTAGCGGTAAATCTCCTCTTTTTTTCTTTTAAACTAAATCCATCTTGAACACTAACAGTCCTTCAGTTCACAACTGTAAAATCAATTAATTTCCTTAATTTTCAGCCCATTTTTTACCAATATCCACACCATATAGTGAAAGTATAGTGAAAACCAGTGGAAATCAACAAAAGAAGTTCTAGACAGGCGAAATCAAGTAGAGCAAATGATTAATTTAATTTTCTGTTCTTCAAACCTGTTCGGACGTGAACATTAATTGTTTATAGCTCTTAACTGAGACCAAACAGCAGACACAATTTAATTACCCAATTTATAGCAGATTAACGAAGCTACATCTGTTAGAAAAAAAGTTGTACCTGCAAGAAAAATAATCTTTCAATCCAGTTTTCAATGGGTAGACTAACTGAACAGTGGTTGGAAACCAGGACAAATTGTAAATATATATTTTTTTATGTTCTCTGTTGGATGTTAAGTGAATACTTGATTTAATCACCCTGTAACACTTGATTTATGTTTACATATTTTCTTCAGCCCAGAACCCCCATTCCTAGACAAAAGAAACATCGTCAAACGGTAAGCTATTTCGCCTTGCTTTCAAAACCGCGAAAATAGTGTAATTCCATTAATAATTAGTTTTTTTTTATATTGATAAGTGAAAGTATAGCGAAAACCAATTGAAATCAACAATAGAAGTTCTAGACAGGCGAAATCGAGTGAAGCAAATGATGAATTTACATTGTTTAAAAAACAACATTACGATCAATTTGCCCCTAGGGGAAACTCATAACAATATGTGTCAAGTCTGTCAACTGTTTCGCTCGGTTGGTCACTCCAGTAGTGTCATGTACCAGTATGATTTTAAAATATTCAATAAGAAAATTCTGCCGTGACACTAATGGAGCGACGCCTTTTATATGTATATTTTGTTGCTTTGCCTTATATAAAGCTGAAGGTATAGTAAACAAGAAGATATAACAAACAGAATGATATCCGACCGAGTTATAAACCATTAATTTGGTTCTCGGTTTTCTGCAGTCTGCTGTGCCTATTAATCAGTGCTGATTACGTCATACAAACGTGTGGGGTTTTATATTTTACAGAAACAATCTTACCACACTCAACAGAGTGTACGTTAACAACATAAGTACATTCCACACTCGTAACGTGTGAGCTTGGGAAGCCTGTGGTCTAAAAAAATACACTAACTTATGAGTACAGTAAATATCCCGCTCTCTGCTTCTGCTTCAACTACGTGACGCAGATAAATCTCCCAAGAAAAATTAAAGCGTGACTATACTATTTCAAGATATATGGCTTTCTGCTATTGGACAAATCAGAATATAACAAGGAATCTGAGATAGCGAATAACAAGCTGTATTAGAAACTGAGAAACCTATTAAAATGTATACGCTCTGTTCTTCAAACCTGTTCGGACGTGAACATTAATTGAGACCAAACAGCAGACACAATTTAATTATCAATTTATAGCAGATACGAAGCTACGTCTGTTAAAAAAGGTTGTACCTCCAAGAAAATTTTTTTCAATCCAGTTTTCAGTGGGTAGACTAACTGAACAGTGGTTTGGAAACCAGGAGAAATTGTAAATATCTCATGTATTTTATTACGTTCTCTGTTAAAATGTTTAGTGAATACTTGACTTCATTACCATGTAACACTTGATTTATTTTTACATATTTTCTTCAGCCAAGAACCCCCATGCCTAGACAAAAGAAACATCGTCAAACGGTAAGCTATTTCGCCTTGCTTTTAAAACCGCGAAAATAGTGTAATTCCATTAATAATTAGTTTTTTTTATTGATAAACAATCATGTAATCAGGGTAAACTGAGGACAAAATTTTGCTCAAATTAAAACATGCACACCAAGTTATTTTCGATGGAGTAATGCTGTTAACGTTGTGAATTAAAGACTTTTTTTATATCAATTTTACGGGTAAGGACGCCTTCTTCACCGTTGCCGTTCAATTTTATCAATTTTCTTGTTTTCTTCAACAATAGAACAGTCATATTTTTAATTTTATTTAGCTGGCAGTGAGTTAATATTATATTGATTTGGTTATGTCCTTCTTGTTTTGTCGCTTAAATTCGACTGATATAAATCGCGAGCAGACGATTTATCGTTCTTGTGAAAAGCTAGAATTCCTCGCAAAAAATTTTCAAGTGCTCCGTGTAAATATTTTGTCAAAATTCTATATTTAACGTAAATGTACAACAGTACTCTATAGCTTCCTTGCACAAAATTCGTTTAAGCCTTTTTTTTTTTTTTTTTCATGAATCCGGTAGATATGGTCATGGAGAAATAATAGGGTTTACAATGTAGGCCTGCACCACCGTGCAAACATTGAGAACTACAATCTCAGTGAATTGCTGTTTTCATGCCCTCGCCAATGTTTGTGTAAAGATTGCGTGAGAGAAGATTTGGACTGAGAGGGGACACCCAAGAAGGAAACAAGTAGAAAATCAACGCCGCTGGATGGAGTATAATATAAACAGCTATTCCTCGAAGTAAGTCATAAACAGTTTCTATAGAATCATCTCTGAACAACGATTACAATGGTGGTCGTCACTGCATGGTATCGGTACGTGAATTCGAAAATAGTTTAATTTAAAGCAATTTGTTATTTAGCCGGAACATCTGATAGTCACGAAGTAAGCTGTAAAAATATAATTTTAGTATTAGAGGAAGCGGTTTCAAATACCCAGCCCAAATTACCCTTCGTCAAACATTACCACCTAGAGTAAGAGTGATCCGGATTTACCTCGAGATAATCAAAATTCTCATGCTTTCATTAGGTATTACAAACAAGCTCTGCTATGCATGTACTAGTGGACAGGGACGGGAATATTTGAAGTTAAATTGACACAACTTCCACGAATGTCGCTATAAAGATGTAATAATCGAGAAAATGTTTTCTATTTTAACTGAAAGAAATGGCATTTCAAAACCCGAAGCACTGATCCATATTTTTAACCTGTGTTGTTTGCATTTTCTGCTTTGCGTGACCTGTTCCTACCACAAGAGCAAAGAATCGAAGTTTTAATGTTTTGTTACTGATCCTTCATTAGAATTTCGAACTGAAATGATTCAATTTAACGACCAGGACGGATCTGTGGAGCTCAAAGACGGAAATTTGTCAAGAATCAAATGGGGCCGAAATGAAGGACATGTTTCGAAGTTTGAAATTAAATTTCCGTCTACTCAAAGGCTCCTTCCGCGTGGTACTGACAAAAAAATAAAAGTCTTAAATACTTGCCTGAAGAATTTAACTTGGCGATGAATTTTTAGAAGCTGAAGTCATGCAGTCAATAAGAAAATGTATGAAATAAGGACAAATGAACGCGTTTAAAATTGTTTAAAATTGGTAATAAAGACTCCCTCTATTTACGTGAAACTTTTGAGACACTGAAAGGCCGTCTGACGGACTTGTTTTTTGTTGACTAATCAAACATTGATTTCCATGATTTCCATGTTCACAAATATCCATTTTTAAGGGGATTTGCCTTGTCTTAAAAAAAAGCCAAGGCTCACTAATGAATGCTGGGACTCTGTCATGTCACTTACAAAACATGATTCATAAACAGAGTAGATACCAGAAGTAATGACACTAAAACAGCGTAGGTTTATGATATTAAACAACAATTTTAAATCGGCGAACAAAAGCTTTTATTAATCATTGCTGTTTAGTAAATTTGACTGAACACAAGAAAGACAAAGAAAAGTGACATTTCTGTTCAGAGCATGACGGGTTCATTTACAAAAGTGTCATTGATGAACAATACGTTACCTTAAAAATAGCCATTTTAAGATATCGAATATTAATCAAGGAAAACTGGACAAAACAAGAACTAATTAAGGAAACTCTGCTGAAAATTTTGGATGAATTAAATGATTATTTTCTATGGAATATTGCGGTCAATACCGTCAAAAAAGACGACTGACATCAATTTTAAGGTAAGAACATTTTTTGGGGGGGGAAACTGATACCTTTATCATCATTGCCGTTCTAATTTTATTCAACAAAATAGCGTAAACCGAAATTCAAATTATCATTTTATTTACTTACCATTTGGGGTGGGTGAACTGCAAAATGTTTTATGTTTATGTCGGAATCGGTTAAGTTTTTCTGGTTTGGTCGCTAATACATTAACCAGACCCCCGTTAATATTGTTGCTATATTGAAAAAGCTAAGAGTTCCTATACAGAACTCAGTAATCGTCTGTGAATATAATTGAGGTTTTGTACTCACCAAACTTAGAAGCATAAAATTAACAGTAACTTTAGTTAGTACGAGTAACGGTTTCAAATTTTACCCTTGGCAGAACACTTCCACAGCTGGTGAAATTTTCTAGATATTTCAGTAATTGTCAGATTGAATTTACAGAGCAATTTTCGAACTCATTATTTTTTAGACTACACAATTGCAAAACATAGCTTTCCTGCTAGAAGTTTGAAAATCTCAAGCCTAATTTGCGACTTTATGCGCCAAAACTAACTTTGTTGAAATGTTTTTAATACCAAAATTTCGGTCTATGCTTAAGCTTTCGAATTCAATGAAGAGCTCTTCAGTTTAGGGCACAATGTTTCGAAGAAAATACAGAGATATTTCTTTGTGTTAATTTACAGCTCTCAAACTTGATTAGCTGTAGAAAAAATAGTAAGGCGTAATATCAAACAAGAGTGAAACACCGTATTACAAATCTAACTCCGACAGTACGATACGAAGAACAATGAACAGGCAACTGAATGAAGTCATTTCCCAAATCCAAAACTGGAGGCTTTCATTCGATCATGAATTCAAACGGTAAGCGAGAAATTAACAGTGCTATACGTCCAGTGGACAAATCTTCCGAAGAATGTTTCTGCTAACAGTCTGACAAGAGAACATATTCTCTTGCAGTATGGTTGTTTCAAGCGAACCTGGGATTTCCAGAGGATCGGAGAAAAGTTCCATGAAATGGAGACTTTTTTTTACCATTTACTAAAGAACAGTAAATAGGCGAAAAAGAAATCACAAATCCAAATCTGATCTAAAGAATCGTTTCGATTCCCTGCTTTGGAATAATCTCATGTTACATATATTAGTGGCAAGCATATCTACTCTAGCTAGTGGATAAGCGTTATCCATTCAACGTTCAATTTTGTTTACTTGATACATGAATGACCATGGACAGTAGAGGTTTATACGAGTAACGCTAGATGAAACACTTTGCAAACATCGAGGAGTAATCATGGCAAGTAGCGAATCACCGCCGCCGTATCTAGTGCGAACGTGAGTCATAAAAGTAAAAATTTTAATAGGGTAATAAACTCTGAACCATCAAAACCAACAGTATGGTAAACGGTCAGGCAAACGGTTATAACGGTGGAAGTGAATGATAAATTCGAAATAGTAAATTTAAAGAAAATTGATATCTACAACTACTGATTATTAACACGACCAATAAAATAATAACAAAAAATTGTGTTCAACACAGCGACACATAAAAGTTCCTTAATCAAAAGCAATTGACGTGTAGAGTAATATGGCGATTTGATACCAAGCTTTTATCATTCATTTTTACAGCTCGACAAGCTTGTTAATTTATCGAGCTACAAAACCAAAATCTACTTTTTCAAAATTATTTGTCGCTCATTTACAGAGAAAACTTAATGAATATGTTTCACAAATATAATGGTTCTTTATACAGGGGAACCCAAGGACGGTTCCTTCTAAATACATTAAAACTGAACACGTTTTGGGCTATTCAGAGTACTGCATTCTAAGCGGGGCTATGAAAATTTGTGTATCTGTTCGCTCACCGTAGGGGAACTTGAGCCTTTTTGAAATTACAAGGGCTTCAGTATTGTTTTCCCGAAAATTTAAGAGGCAATTTCACGTATTACAAAAATGGGAATTTTTCTGATTCCTATCTCCGTGATATTTTTCTATCCGAATAGGTTTCCTGTTTTCTACGAAAGATAGCCTAACCTAGGAAGTGAAATGTGAAAAAGTAAACTTCAGAAAACCGTGGGGAATTTATTAGATAACCTTTCGAAAACTGTGCATGAATGCAACGTTCACCTAGAAAATTTTAGCCGTCCTAAGGACAGAAAATTCTAGGCAACATTTGCTTCTCCGAACAGATATTTTAAAGAAAGCAGTCGTTGGGTACCCCTGTTTACATCACACTCTTCGTACAGCTTAAAGCCGAACTTGTTTCTTAAAAGCAAAAACTGACACCATAAGTGAGCTAAGGATTTTGAAAATACAGAAACTGTTTGTTTTCTGAGAGGACTTATTTAGTGCGTCTGAAGAAATGAAAAAAGTAAAGCAATTTCTTGACCTCTGATGAGGCACGAAGCATGAATTGCTACACGCCACAGTTGGTTAATGATAGAGCGAGTGTGTAAGAACACTAAAGTTAACTGGTTACACTGAGATTATTTACTGGTTGGAATTAGAATTGACCAGAATGGACAGTGGCCACTAGGACGGATAAAGAGGATAACAATGTACCACTCTTTCTATTCGAGGTCAGTTTAGGGAAATAATTTCTGTAAGTGATACGATCTCGCGATATCTCACACTGCAACTTTCTTCCAATTGTACAGTTACACGTTGGGTTATACATGAATAATCGCACTGGATTAAAAAAACCAAGATCAACATCAATTTATTTCTGTATTTTTTTTCCTGCCGGTTACAAAGATGTTGTAAGAAAAAAATGTGTACAGTAGTTCCAAAATTATGCAGAGACGCTTAATTCATCGGGCGCATCGATTACTTAGCAGCCTAATACTTCTGCAAGCCAATGAAATTGTTTAATTGAAATTAGAATACATACGTAGGTTGTTTAGTGAGCATGTTTTGACGAGAAAGCTATTCAAACAAGGTTCGAAATTCTATGATTCAATCCCTAGCAGAGTGTTAGTATGTAAAGTGCTCGAGGCTTTCAATGTTTCTTTATTTCTTTTTTCTTCCAGTTCTCATAACTTTCATGAAGACAGATCACCAGATAAAGAATGAAAACATAATCAGGCAAACAAGGTAAATCATATATACGCCACGCGTTCTCTTATCTCCTCTGGCCCATAGTAATTTTGGTTATTTCTAAAACGTATTCCAAGTACACGGTCACTGAGAGAGTAGCAATGACTCTTCAATATATAATGCACAAAACGATTTGAGTGGGTAAAACTGTCAATAAGCAGCATTTAAGAATCATTTATCATGGTAAAAAAAGAAAGGATTTTCAGAGTCCAATGATAGTATAAAACATGATTCATGGTAAGCGTTTTTGTCAAACAATTCTGAATGTAGTTCAGAATGATTGCAACATTGCTTATTTGGATCTACTGTTGTGTTGACCTCCACAAAGAGAAATTTTCAAATTTGGAAGTGGATGAATTCTGTGCTCTATTCTGGATACAGAAATGAACGACGGAAGAACTTCCGATAATTATAATAAGTTATAATTCTTTTTCTCTAGTTTTTCTGTAACTTCTAATTGTACTTCGCTTGGGTTTGCAGTAGTATAGTGTAAAAAAATCCTAATTTAAACAAAAACAGATTATGCTAAGACTCAGTATTGCAACCTGTCCTCGGTTTGATATTTTTTACACTGCCCAAAAAGGTGATGAGCTGACGGCCATGCATTTTTCTGAAGCTACAACACCGGTACAAAAGATTACCCTGCTGTTAAAGGATAAAGTTGAACTATACCAAGGAATAGAAGCTGATAGATCTTACACGTAAGAAAATTTTAATAAAATAATAATACTTAATGATGTTATGGCTGGTGGATTCTCGACCATGGAACAAAAGCATGATCTGCATGCACAGAAATTCAGTTCCTGAAAAACACATAACACGAATTTCCTCAAGTTAAGCCAAAAGAACCAATCCAGATGCTCGACGTCTTTTAGTCGTGACATGTAATGACTGGGTCATGATTTCGTTAAAACTTGTTTTAAAAACGTGAAAAGTTAAGTAATTATTGCAAGAGTGGAAATAAATTAACCGGTAACAATAATCAATGCTATCATTTGGATTTGGCAATCGTAAAACGAAGGTAAGTTAACTTCAAAAGACGCTGTAACAGTCATCGAGATTTCATTGCATTATATTCAAACCGTTCATTTTTCCAAGGCATATCTTACATATAAAGTATTTTATTATTCATTCAAAATATTTTTCAGTTCTGAACGTACCTCCTGGTAGATTTTTTTCCAAACCTATCGGCCCATTTCTCAGTACGGTACAGGCCCGGGTTCCTAGAAAGCCGGTTAGCGGTAATCGAGGATTAAATCTCGCTAATCGCAGAATACATTTTGTCCCACGATTTGATCCTGTTCCTGAAAGAATGATTAACCTTAATCTAGGAATAAACTGAGTGTTAATTTTAATCCACGTAGCGAGGTAGATTAAGTCACTAATCGGGGGAAAACGTTTGTAAAACAAACAAATGGCGGACTTACCGTTGCCTCAAATACGTGAAAAAAAGTTCCGACAGCAAGAAATTGATCTCGACCAATTCACTGATGAAGAGCTTTTCAGTAAAAACAGGTTTGGCCGAGAGTCAATTCAATATTTGGCAGAAATCCTCAAGAACGACCTCGAAAGAAAGACGAGGAGAAAACATAAGCAGTTGCCAGGGTGGTTACTACTTCACATAATAAATTTGGTCATTATAAAACATGGACTGTGGACTCTGGATTGAATATAGGGACTATGTTATAAAAACTGGGCCAATTATTTGTAGGTAGATGAAGAATTTCGGTTTCCTCTTCTTCTCCTTTGGTTCAACCTAGACAACTTCATTTTCCGCCATTTTCCTTTACTTCACCCGTGCCTAAACATTTTTCGCGCCATAGTTTTTAAAAGCAATCATCCCAAAAACTAGTTAAACCGGTTTATTTTAACACTAATCTCGGATTAGTTAATTGTGGGTTTATTTCGCTTTCAGGAACTCCTTTTTAACCCCCGATTAGTTATCCGAGGAAAAAGAAAATTAATCGTGGATTTGATGCTAATCGGAGGATAGTTTAATCGGCTTTCCAGGAACCGGGGCCAGATGTTTATCCTTGCAGATACTAGTAAAAAAGTAGATAAAAATCATCGGGCGATATGTTTAGCGCATTCTTCTATTACTTTCGTTAAGATTTAGTTAGAAATCAGCTATTTTGTTTTTGGATAGCCTTGAAAGGCATTTCTTTCTTTTAGTTCACTCGTGAATAAACAGCTTGGCGGCTTGACGATGGTCTAGCCCAAGCAGCCTTTTTTCCAATATAATACCAAACATGGTTATGAAGTGGTTATGAAGAATTATTGGTATTATTTTTCTTTTTTGTGGGGGGGGGGCGGTGATTAGAGCCTTTAGCCTCGGTACATAACATCCTATTCGATCTGCATAATTCTTAACATCCTGCTCAGCCTCATTCAATACTTGCTCAGTGTTAATCATATTCATTGAGTTTTCCTTTGACCTACTCACGATACTTCATATCATGATCAAACTTTAATTCCAGTGCACAAGTTAGAGGTCCTTGATGATGCGATCACAAGTTAAAGTGACCACCATGTTGCTTGTGCTGATTTTTTCGCTCACTGGTCTCTGTTCTGCTAAGGACAAAAAACCACCAGACACCAAGGTAACTGCATTGATACATATATCAGATATTACCACTACACATTTTTTTTATTACAGTCAAATAATGTTACTTTGTAGAGATAACTAGGAATGACCCAAATGTTAATTTAACTAAATCTGTCTGCAGGTTGATTAAGAAGACTACCAAATTCAGACAAAAAATAAGATGGTGTGATTACTTGCAAAACCTGAGAGAGAACATTTTCACGTTTAAACAATCAAAATTAACATTTTTACAAATTATGAAACAGCTTCTTTACTGTAAAATAAATTTCTTCTTACAAAAGCACAATTGGCGATTTCGTTTGAAAAAAAAAAAAAAAAAAAACTTGGAAAGTTAAGGAACTACTTCCTCTCCTGAATTGAAACGCTAGATGACAGTTAAAATTATGAAGAGCTACTAGCAGTTTGTCACTGACTTTTTCTATTTTTGGCAGCCTGTTCAATCCTGTCCATCCTGTAATAATGGCGGACAAACCGGGATGTGGACATACATGACATGCATCCCAGGAGCCCCTGGGGCACCTGGTCGAGATGGAGCCAAAGGAGACCTGGGCAGCTCAGGGAAAACTGGGACCCAGGGACCACGTGGTGCTGATGGAAAGAAAGGAGCAAAGGGAGAGCCTGGGATCCAGGGTTCCGCCGGTAGAAAAGGAGAGCGAGGAGACAAAGGCGACAATGGAACGCCACGACTGGCTTCACACATGAACTGGAAAGAGTGTGCTTGGAAAAAGGCAGACGGCACTGATTCAGGACTGATATATGTAAGTACGGAGCGTCACTTTGTTACCCGAGTTAAACAATATTCTATTAGCTCAAAGCAATTTATATTTACTGAAATGATTGACTGCTATAATTCTGAAGTCAGTGCGCAGTCAGCAGTGATGATGACTGCTTCTTTTGAAGCTACGTAGTTTTCTATTAAAGCCGGGCCATAATCTGTTTCATATTACACTGTGTCCTTAGAACTCCATTCTTAATTTTTTTGCTAATCTTATGTACATGAATTTGTTTTTGTTCAAACACCTTGTGTTAATTAAAATTTTACAACTGATGTATTGTTTTTTATAGACTGGAGTAAAAAAAGTACAATACTATACGGATCCTGTTTCTTTATATCTCGTTTAGAACTGTGACTTTGTGAAAAAATACCCGGACACTTCCCTCCATGTCTACTACGCTGGTAACCTCAGGATTCACGGATGTGACGACTGCTGTAATCGCTGGTATTTCACCTTTAATGGAGCCGAGTGCAGCTCTCCTGGAACTATTGACGGTGCATTCTACATGGCAAGAGGCAGAAACCACAATCTTCACCGTCACCGCCACATTGAAGGTCACTGCAATAACATTCAGAAAGGAAAGGTGCGAGTGGGATTCTCGGTTGGAAAATGCGTCGCAGTACAGAAGCTTGCTGACGCCTGGACTGGTTGGCATTCAATGAATCGTATCTTTATTGAGGAAGTGCCGAAAGCTCAGCAGTAAGCACGTGTCACATGATGAGCTGCACTTTTTAAAATAGAAGCGTACTAGACTTGTGTTATGTCTTGACTGGGTTATGAGATGTGTAAAGCAAAGTTTGCTATCAAGTCTGTATCAGCTAAAAATAAATTCCAAGAGCATCTACTGTTGTTTTCAATTGGTTTAATGTTATACTTGCCTCACTCATTTTCTCTATTGAGTCTTAACAACACAGTACCTTTCGTGGGATTATAAACTGCCTTTCCCTTCAACTCCCTAATTCGTCTATCTTTAAGGGGTCAACACCACCATTATATCAGGTCAATATATGAGGTGAAATTGAGACTAAGTGTCCTTGGTCATCTTTTACTTCTTTTCTCATACTTGGAACTCTAAAAAATATATAATATATCTGAAGATTTTTTCAAGGGGAAAACGACAAAGCATGATTATTATTTTTGCCACTTTAATTTTTCGACAGTACAATAATTTAGGTAAAGGTATCCGCTTTAATCCTGGCTTTATTAAAGGTACGATCGTAGCAGTTGTGATAGCAACTACAGTAGATTAAAGCAATGCAATTTTAAATGAACTATCACAACTGCGACGATCATTATGTTCATTTTTAAAATTTTTGTACTTCTTCAATTTAAATTATCATGACGTTATGATGAAAATCATATATGAGAACTGAGGGGTGAAGAATTATATGAATTATATGATACGATGATCATCCTTCATATAATTCCTCACCCCGCAGTTCTCATATATGATTTTCATATATCAATAACGTCATCAGCATTCTTTCACGGGTTTATAACGAACCAATTCAACGACCTGCTCCCACTTGGCTAGTAAGCTCATTTGGTAAAGCGCTGCACCGGTATCGCAGAGGTCAAGGGTTCGTATCCCTTACAAGCCTGATTTTTTTTTCAGGCTTTCTTTTGGCAGCTGCAAACGTTGCGTCTATAACTGCGATGATCTTCTTTCATATAATTCAAATCATTATCTTCATTAGTATCCTAATAAGGTCCATACCCAAGAAGTAGCTCAGAAGCGTTTGTCATCTATAGACTAAATGTATTCTTCGCTACGTTTGAGCTCGCACTTCAACCTTTAATGGCGAAGCACTATTCACTGCGGAATATGTGGGTTTGGGAGGGCCAAACACTGTTGGCAAAAGCAAATATGTAGATCTGTAAGAGCACTGAGATATAGCCTTAAAACACAAAAGAAAATTAATGTTGATCTTACATCGCATCGTACATAGTTGAACAAAGTTCTATGCCTGAATAATAGTTTTGTCTCATTTGCTGATTTTTAATCTATTTCGTAGAGTAAAAAGGAAGCGAGCTATGTTTAAACTACAAAAAGGAACTATGGATATAAAGGATATGAATAATTTGGGCGCTAGCTTATTTGTACCCCCCACACATCCACTCCCGCCCGCCTCCTTCACCCCCTTAGCTGTATCCTGTATAACACCAATATTATTTGCATTCAATAACGAAGTACACTCCAGTTTCACGAAATAACAGTTGTTAGTGGCGTATCCGGTACGAACGGCCAGAGAGCTCACAACACCTCTTGCATTTTGTTGGAACACATGACCATGAGCTAGTTGGCTGCGCTAATGTATAAGCCCAGCAGACATTAGCAACCTTGCGTTAGTGCTTCAGTGTTCTGCCATTTGAGCTATGAAGACCCATACGTTGGGAGCAGGTCAATTTGTTGAGTTCATCTTAACCCATGAAGAAGGATCTTCAAGTTTCAGAAGTTCTTGATCAAAGCTCAATCGTCATTGAACATCATACACCACAACCATGTTGATCTGCTGGAGAGAACGATATTAATAAACAGTCCCCACTCAAGTGGCAAGGATAGTCACAAATGCCACTGATTTTATTACCTTTAGATGATAAAAGGTACCCTGGGTGCCAGAGACTTTTCTAGCGCGGTTTCCGGTTTCTGTCAAGTCTTTATAGTGATCCGCGCGAAAAGCCTCTGGAGCGGAGCGTTATTGCCTTGATGGCGCCGATCCAATCGTTAGCACGGTTAAATCAGTTGGTCCAGATTTTGGGCAAGACGGCTGATTGGCAACAGACGCTACAATTGGTTGACAAGAATAGACCAGCACGTGAAAGAATATTTCCAACTGTGCTGTTGACATCACTGAAGGTTTGGAAAGGACATTGAAGAAAAGTATAAGCAATGTACTAGAAAGGTTTGACGGTGTAGAGAAGCTAAGTGATGAGCAAACAAGTAGGGTATTTAATTTTATTCAACGCAAGGACGTTCTGGCTGTCTTGCCAACCGGTTCCGGTAAATTGTCGTTGTTTCAGCTTATTCCGGGACTTTGTCTACGTCTTAACCAAATGGGATACTGCAACTATCCCAAAAGTGCAATTGTGATTGTTGTTTGTCCGTTGAACGCCCTTATCGAATGCCATATGAAGGAGTTACGACAGCGGGGAATTTCGTGTACTTGTTTATCCGGAGATGATGCCGACCAAGATGGCGCACTCGCTGGGAAATACGCGTTCGTCTTTGCAAACCCAAAGGCGCTTATCCTGAACGAAAAATGGAGGAAGATGCTTCAGTCGCCCATCTATCAAAGCAACCTGTTTGGGATTGTTGCCAATGAAGCCCATGTTATTCATAAATGGTATGTTGACGAGTGTTGTTGTGTTTTGAATTTAATTAAGCTTTTAATTATCACATTCAACTTTTGCGACAATACGATTTGAGCTTTACTAATTTCCTATTTCAAACGTTTACAATATGTTTTGAAATAAGTTGTATTGATGGATTAGGAATATAAACACAAAACATGTGTATTGCAGGGAAAATTTGCTTGAATTGAACTTGTTTTCATCGATTGTCTTGGCAGACAATGATTTTGTAGTAAGGGACTTATCTATTGTGAAAAATTTTCCTGGTATTTAAATAAGGTCTTTTTATCAATAAAGGAGACCATTATTTTTGTTTACTTCTCCCTTTTTTTCTGTTTCTTCTCTTTTATTCATGTATTTGGAGAGTTTCCCTGTTTTATCATTGATTAGCCCTACTCAACACTCATAAAGAACATGTTTTGAGGTCTCGACAACGTTAATCCTGAACAATCCCTTTTTTTAATTTACCAGGGGCTATGATAGCAAAGAAAAGCAACAAGCCTTTCGTGCATGTTTTGGACGGTTGGGTGAGCTTCGTTCACTAGCTCCAGACAAAACTCCAGTAATGCCACTTATAGCAACAGCAACCAGAGACAAGGCAGCAAATCATTAACGGTCTGAATTCGAAGGACAACCTACACCTGATTGTTGCAAGCCCAAATAGGTCGAACATTTATTTGTATGTTGCTAAAGTAAACAAAAACTTGTCTGAGACATTCGGTTGGCTGGTTGAAATGTTGATAGTTGAAAAACAGGCTTGCCCAAGAACTTTGGTTTATTGCAAGACTACCAAGGAATGTGGACAAGTATTTAGTTTTTTTAAAATGGAGCTAAAAGAAAATGCTTATGTCAACAGTGATCACAAGTCTGACAACATGTTGATTGGTATGGTTCACCACAACACCCTTGACAAACATAAAGGTAGAGTTACCACCTCACTCTATAAACCTTCTGGAACCTGCAGAGTGGTGTTTGCTACAAATGCTCTTGGTATGGTAATTAACTTCAAGGACATTGCTTATGTTATTCACTATAGGCCTCCTCGTAATATTGAAGAATTTCTCCCAGAAATTGGTCGTGCTGGCCGCGATGGCAGGAAGGCAGTTTCAGCATTATTTTACCAAGGGAAAAATTTGCGGAAATGCGAGAAGGCAGTAAAAAGGTATGCCAAGGAAAGCACCTGTTTTCGAAACCTTTTAATGTCAGAATTTGAAGAACTTAACAACACTGTGGGAGATCATAGCTGTTGCTTGTCATGCCATTTGAAGTGTCTGTGCAGTGACACAAAGTGCAACATTGACATACCGTTTACTCACCACATTTGTCACGTGAGGGGGTCCTCCAAAGAGTCTTTCAAGAAAAGGAAGACTACCCTTCAACAGAGGGTACTGCTTGAAGAATTGTTGAGGGACAGGCAAAGGGAACTCTCTTCTAAGTGCTTAGTCTATTACCTGTCTCCTGAGTGTACAACTGGATTTAGTGATAATCTGATTAAGTTAGTGCTGTCTCATTGTTAGTACATTTTTAATGTGAATTACATAATGGAGAATTTGCCTGTTTTCAAAAAAGAGAATGCTTGTGACATCCTCCATATGGTTAGAGATTCTTTTGAAGATTTGAAATTAATGATGAGACACTGACATGCAATGACAATTAAGAACTTGTTTTTTCTGAGACATTTGACCTTGAATATGGTGGAATCTATAGCAACAGTGAAGGCAGTGACAGTGACTTTTTCACAGATTCTGAGTTGTAGTAATAACTTACTTATGTCATTTATCGTCTTGAAGTCGTTATCTAACTCCCATTAGTGCAGACATCGTTGGGATCATAATTTATATCCTTGAGAGCATTTATGTCTTTTGTCAGGCACCTAGTCATTGTCTGTTGTGTACAGACAGGGTGTCAACAAGGTGGGAGTTGACCTGATTTTACTATTGCAGTAAGCGACTTAAGGCAGTAAACCATTCAAGTAAACCATTCCGCAGTTTGAAAGGTACACTATCTATTTCAATAAAAATAGAGCAATGTGTCGATTTTGAAAACAAGTATGATATACATTCATAATAGAAAAGAACTTCCAGAAGACTAAAAAACTTAATGGGGCATAACATAGCAAAAATTCATTGTCTTAAAGTTTGTATAATGCACCAAAATATTAATGTTTTTCATTGTTACCATGCACTGAATTACTGACTTGGAAATTCTGGGTTACCTTACATGTGTAACTCCTGTGTCTTCATGCTCGTTAATTTTAAAATTTTCTGCCTCTTGCCTTAGTTCATAGAAATTTAAACAGCAATTTTACAAGGTTTTGACAGTCTGACAAAAACACAAAAGCATCGCCCACAATCCTTTCAGTTTCTATGGGTTGTTTTCATTAAGAAATATTGGACATACTTTTGATCCTGCTAGCCCTGTCAATCAAACCAACACAGTTAAGTAAACACCATCTATTCATGTACAGATTTCATTTTCAGCTTTTGCCTCAAATCACTCCTGCTGCCACGATCGGGTAGTAGTAGGAGTGATTTGTGCCAAATAATTCAAGGGCATCGAGTAAGCTACAACTGAAGGAAAACCTTTTTTTTAAAAACAGCAAGGTATTTTGTATTCTAAGACGTAGAGCATCAGAAATGTATCAAACTGTCTTGAAATAAACATGCTTGAGAATAGATTGTTCTCTCCCCTTTTTCTCCTCTGAATCAAGGGGTTCATTTGTAATACGCCACTTGCACTAAGAAGTCACGTGACCAATGTTTCCTTTCAGCAATGACTTGGAATCTTGCTGATGCCAAAAATTGACAGAGCACAGAAAAATTATCTTACACCCGAAATTTGAGAGGAAACACATTTAAGGGAGATATTTTATGGCAATTTGAGTTTTTGAACAACAAAGTAGTAGTATTTATATTGGCTGCCATGTGGGAGGGCATACTCTTGCTCTCCAACATGGCAGCCGAAACTACTTTTTCCTTATATCTTGTTAAAATTTTAACCCTTTTAGTCCCAATAGTGACCAACATCAATTTTCTCCTGACAATATGCGTACATTGTCAAGAGATTAGGTTATGCGAATGAATGAAATGATTACCAAAGAGAAAATGCGTTGATCTGTAAACAAATTCTCTCAACTCATTCTTTAACGATATGTATGGAGACCAGTTTGGAGAATTTGTTTTTGGATATTGGGACTTAAAGGGTTAGTAGTTATGCTCAGTATTCTGTAAACGTTACCACATCACGTTTTCAACATTTTCCTTTAAGTTCAAGTGCAAGATTGGTGTTCAGAAAGAGGTAATTCATAATTTTAAAAATCACCTTTTGGTCATGTGACCAGCTACGAACTTACCCATTTTAAGAAAATGGTGCAGGTCTGAAAAACCAAATCACTATTATTTTGTGTAAGATATCACCCACTAATCGTTTTTCGACGGCAAAATCATGTAAATATTATTTTCATAAAAACAATGTCACATGACCTCTTAGTGCAAATGGCCTATTCAAACAGTTCATTCCAACAAAGCCCTTCACTGTTGAAGACGGGACATGTCTTTCTTCTGACTGTTCAACCACTTGTTAAGCTGATTGAAGTCAAGCCCACTTAAGAAGTTCCTTTGAAAATCTGGAAATTTTTCGTAGTTATGATCAGAAGATGGGTTGAAAGAGAAAAGCCCCCCTCTTTCATGGATTTCTTTCACAAGGGCTGCAAAATCTTGGTCATCATTTGCTGTGATGTGGTGCCCAGAAGGCTCCTTGACACCTAACTCTACATCAATCTTGTGCAGCATTTCTTCAAATATTGACATCGCTTCACTGCATCGTTTAGCTGATTTTTCCGTCACATTGACACCAAGACACCTTAGCATCTCCTCCAAGAGATTATTTAAGTGTTCTAACCTCAAGTCCAAAGAGATATTTCGGCCTTTACCACCATGGTTGCTTACAGTTCGGTTCCAAACTAACAAATGTGACATTCTCTCTGATAATAAGCATGAAGTGTAGAAAAACAATTGCAAAGAAGCAAAAGCATACTTTGTATGTTTGTAGGCTCTGAATATCAAGAGCATGAACTTCCAGCATCTTAACATGCGAACACCAGGAATCCTGTCACAAATTACCCGTGCAAACAGGGGAAGGAAGTCATGAAGTAGATCTTCATTATCTTGGTACGATGGCAAGATGTCCCAGTTCTCCACTTGATCAACTAATTTGATTGATCACTTTTCAGACAATCCAGCACCACTCACTCTGTCCTTCACGGCATTCAGGTGAAACCAATGAATACTTTTGTTAGGTTTGTCACTAGCCTAATGTCTGACTTTAATCGTAAGATTGACATTATCTCCAATGATTTGATAACCCAGTGGTCTCTCTGAGTCAGACTGCTGCATTAGCATTGACAGTGTCTCCATACCTGTGTTGCTAACAAGCTCTGTCTGTGTAGTTTTCTTGATCAGGGTTTCGACTTCCGAATAAATGTTTTCATCAAATATAAAATTTTTTTCTTGCCCAAGCTTGTCTTCAACTGCCTTTTTAAGGTTCCTGTCATTTGTGGGCTCAACTGTGGGAACTGTTTCTTCAACACACTCCTTTATCGTTGCCAGTGTGGCAGTAAACCTTTTGTGGTACTCTTGCTGAACCTTCCAGTTTAGGACTTTCTCATCAAACCTTTTCCCCACTTGTTCTATTTTCTCGATTATCGATGTATGGCCAACTGTCACACCCCACTTGACACCACGGTTGTATACCTAAAAGAAAAAATATCAGTTTTAAATTTTAAGTGAACATTTTCTATCAAGAAAATCCATTAGAAGACAATCTGTGGTGAAATGTCTTGCCAAGAGATTGACTTCAACGAATAGTGCACTCACTTTTTTACATGTACATGTATGTTTATCAACTTTATTTGATCAAGACAATGAAAGTTCTCTTAAGGTATCAGCCACCCTTAAAATTACCATTTTTCCATATTTGAGGTTTCAACGTTTTCAAATAGATATGCTTGAGAGCTTTCTTTAAAAAAAAAAATCAGAAGAAAATATTATTTCTGTCCAAAGATAGCGGGGTAAAAGATTTTTTCTCGTTAATTATCTTAATTGATCGTTGACAAGATCTGTCATACCCGTGTCATATATCAATTAACTTGCCTGTGAACGAGTGCGTACTTCGACAGAACACGTGCGAATTGTCTTCGCGTTGTTTATAGCCTTTAGTATTCTCCGTGGATATTTAGCGTTTGCTTCGGTGAAAATGCCGCCAAAAAAAAAGAAAAGGTTGTGTCCGTTTTCGTCATCGAAACCGAGAGCGAAAAAGAAATCGAAGAACGAGTTTGACAAAGAATGGGCCGCAAAATTGGCAGAGAGCGACAAAGGCTCATTTTATCAGCAAGAGAAGTGGCTCGAGGAGTTGGATATTCAGAAAACCGAAAATGCTGCAGTTGCTGAGAGTGCAAGCCGCTCCAAAATCCAGCTTGAAGAGCCAGATGAAGAAAGCCAGTTAAGCTCATCGACCCCATCTGCTGATGGAACCCCGGGGGGGGTACTTCCATATATGGGCTATATGGGTATGTGCCGCTGTGAAGGGTATGGTTTTCAAGCAGTTTACTCTAGGATAGGTTATATAAATCAGAGCGTTTGGGTCTAGAATAGGGTATCATTTTTCAGGAAACTGATCACTTGGTTGAAGATTTTATCTAGACTGGGGAAACAGCTACTCTAGGATAGGGGGATTTTGAAAGTTTACTCTAGTATAGGGTAGCAAAATTCAGCTGAACTAGCTCTGGTATAGGTCAAGGGTTCCAGGGTCCCAGCGGCACATCCCCACCCAGAAATTCCTAAAGTGCCCCCCCCGGGGATGGAACGCGGAAAACAATAAGCGGTCCAGCTATCGTATCGACCGAGAGAAACGGCTTGAGAAACTGGACGAGTCTGTATCTTGTCGATTTTGCCAGGGAAGAGTCCAAGTCATGGAAAATGTAGCGACTAAGCATGGACTTGGTTCTACCTGGAGAATCCAGTGCGAGAATGAAAGCTGTCCGTCGCACAAGACAAATTCTGTTCTTAATTCTTCCGAGAAGAGCAGAGCGTTTGAAATAAACCGGGCCTCAGTTCTTGGCCTTCGAGCAATCGGTGGTGGACATTCGGCGGCTTCAAAGTTTTTTAGTTTCCGTGGCCTGGCGCCGATCAACAAAAACGCCTGGGCGGATCATGCAAAAAAGATCGAAGGAGAGGCAAACCTTTTGCTCGAGAAAGAATTAAACCGTGCTTCTCGTGGTGTGAGAGTGGAAGTTTTCCTGTTACATCTTACCTGTCAAAGTCCCATTGTTAGAGAAAATTGATCCCTCTCTGATATCAATCAGAATAAACATTTAGGTGTTATAATCTCATTCCAGGTAGGATGCCGCCAAAAATGTATTTTTTATTTTATCTCCGAACGCAAATTTTGCCGATCGACTCGTACGTTTTGAACTCCAAGTCGGCAGCCTTTCAATCAATTTGCCTAAAACTTGGCCAGAGTGATGCCATATATCTCTTCTACAAAACCGTGTCTGCGAATTTTAATACTCCTTTTCATTTTAAAGCCAGAGCTTTTTTTCCACAGGGAGTGTTGACTAATTGCCTTCCCTAACTTCATTTGCTAATAAAAGAAAAACAAACGCACTTGTCAAAAATCTGAGATACGGTTTTTTGGTGGAACGTGTTGAGAAGCGAATGCGGTGTTAATTGTTTTCTTCCGTTTATTTCCGGCGGGAGTGGAACATGATTTATACAGACGTGTACTTTTGCACAAAGCGTTCCAATTTCGAAACACATTTAAGTAAATCGTTTTTGTTAGTTCAAATCCATAATCTGGAATTATTAAGCTTTTAAAAAATATATGGTTTATAGGGGTTTTTATAAAACCAACTAACGCTACAGCGATCCGCGCGCGGACGGTCCTGAAGGGTGGCTGATACCTTAACGAATTATTTAAAAGTCTGATTCAAGTTCCAAACGGGGAAAAATAATTGTATGTACTGGTATAGACTGTAGGAGTCAGACTTCGTATATGTCACTAACTGACATCTAGATCATTTTGAACTCACTTGCTTTTTGGCTCCACTGTAACATAATACTGTGGAAAATCTGTATGCCTGAGCACTCATTTGTGGGCATCTCTTCTTCAGAAGGATGGAGGCTACCATACTTATCGCTGGTGCAGCTGCGTTACTCTCATCATTGGTTTCATTTTCTCCATTCTGATTTCTTGCTTTACTAATAACAGGCTTTCCAACAGCAGAAGACAGTATCGTGTAAAGTACAGGAGCTCGCTCAGAAAGTTCAGTGACATGTGCACTCTCTGTGAACTGCTTCAATCCTTCGGGTGTGGTATTGCGCAATATGGAACGCTTCTTCACTGAACATAAATCTTTGCATTCTTCAATAACAGAACTGCAAACTTTTTCCAGTAATGCATCTCTAACAACTTTCTTTGAATAGAGAGTATTAAAAGCGTAGCCATACTCCCCCAAAACAAGTTGTTTAATTGCTTTCCTGTCCACAACATCTTTAGGAAGACGGCGTTTGCCACCACTTGGGTAGTTTAAGATGACCTAAATTGACAAAAGATGGCTTATAAATAATTTTTCTGCAACTGTTTGAATCTACAAGTATACCTGTGTGACTTTTTTTTTAGATATTAAAAGATAAAAGCTTTTACTTTAAATTTCTTATACATAATATTTGATAGCATTATTTCGTAAATAAATTACAGATCACAGCCACATTACAAGAAAAAAAGAACCTTTAAAAAATTTTTAACCGTCTTGACATCAGAACAACAGTATAAAAGTTAAAAGTTTTAACGTACGCGTGTTTAAATGCAGGTATTACTCTGTGTGTGCATTAATTTTAGAAAGCGGAAAAACCATCAGGGACAGCTTTCGAAAACGGATACTAAGAGGAAAAGGCTAATTTAAAATTGCAAATACTCCCTCGAGGAAACCTTTTCATACGCATTATCGACGGAATCGCCGGTTTCCCCACCGGTCCGCATCTTGAATGATGGCGATCGATAAAAAGACAAAATTACCTCTATATCTGCTGGATGAAGAGTAAGCTCCATAATGTCATCTGCCACGTTATTTGGTGTTGCATTGTTGGCAGGGTGGGGAGGAATGTCGAGAGCTCTTCTAATATTTTTACCAGAAGATCCGGGCACAACGCTTGTTACAGAACTTGACGGACCCCGCAACTTTTTCACGCCAAAACCAGGCGAACATGAGCAACACTTGGATCTCGCCTCCTCTCCTTCCTCCTTCCACAGTAACAAATTTTCAATATATAGAGACTTGAAGGACGACAACTCTTTCAGCGTAACCTCAAAGCTTTCAATGCGCCGAAAGCACTTCTTGCAAAGAACACGCGGCCCAACAGACAGGTTTTCTTCAACACCGAATAAAGAAGAAATTCTCGAACAAATACTTAACTTTTCGGCAGTATCAGATGTCAGGCTGTAATAACCACCATTAGCAACAATTGCCCCACAAAGATAGATAGATAACATAGGACTTTTGTGACTTAGCTATAGGCTGAAGTAGGCTATCAACGAA